>JANHFO010000707.1:0-10960 GCA_032468095.1 Pareas carinatus
TAATTCATGCCCTAAACCTATCCTAATTCTAACCTTAACCTTAACTCTAGCCCTAACCTTAACCTTCACCCTATCCTTATCTTATCCTTAACCCTCAGCCTAATCTTAATTCTAACCCTAATCCTAACCCTAATCTTAACTCTACTTTTAAAATTTGGCTCTAACCCTAACTATTACCCTTTCCTAATTCTAATCTCATTACTAACTCTAGCCCTAATTTTATCCTTAACCCTCACCCTAACCTTAGTTCTAACCCTAATCCTAACCCTAACCTTAATTCTATTCTTAACTTTGCTTGTTCACCCAGCTCTCTTAACCTTGGATTTCTTCCTATCCTCATCTTCCTTTTTCCTTTGAATTCTTCCTTTCTTCTACCTTTATCCTTGCTTGCAGTCACAACATTCCTTTAAACCTTTTATCTACCTTTTTGTATCCTTTCTATTTCTGTCACCTTTCTTTATCTCTTCTAACAATTCTCCTACCCTCTTGCTCTTCTCCTTCTTTTCCTTTCTCTTTTCCTTCTTCCTACCTGCTTTTTCCAACCTTCCCATTATACATCCATCCATCCATACATCAATCCTTACATATAGTTTTCTTTTCATTTTTATACAATTCAAATTTCTTAATTCATTTCAAATTATACCATTTAGTCTATATCTATTTTTCTTTCAATTTATATTCCCAAATCTGTAATCCTCTATTTTATCTAATATTTTGGTCTCTTTTAGATCTTATCTTTTTATGGGACATCTTCTATTTTGCTTTTAATTTCCTTTTTTTCCTTTTTCTTTTCTTTTAACACAAAATCAAAATATTACCCTTTAATCAATATTTCATTCTTTTCTATACCACCACCAATCATTTCCTTTACTTTATCCTTAATTTCATTAAGAGTCATTTCACTGTTTTAAATCAAAATATAGTCACATCATAATGATTCTTTTTAATTTTTTCTTCCTAATGACTATATATTTAAAATTTCAATTTAACCTATCCATTTCCTGGTCAATACGTTTTTCACATACACTTTTTTCCTTTGCAGGCTTTCTTTTCTTTTTTTCCAAACCTTTCCCTAGTTCTAATCTTTAACTTTTCCTTCCCTTCTTTTCCTTTCTTTCTCATGTCCGTCCCTTTTTGGACTTTTCCATTTATGACCTTCATGGGACAAAAACCTCTTGTGGAAGGAGGTTCAATTAGATGGAGAGAAGGGAGAGAAAAGGCAACTGCTGTTAGACAGTTTTAGGCCAATGAGGGATGTTTGAATTATGGACCCCCCAGATGGGCCAGGGATTGTGCCAAGGACTGAAGAGGCAAAAAAACCCAAAACCCAGAGATATTGGGGAAGGTGTAAAAGGCCATGGAGATATAAGATGGATAGGAGACATTTGGAGGTGTTGGTCGGAGGGAAGGAAAAGTGTAGAGCCTGTGACACACCCTAGTTGTTCCCTTGGGCATTTTTCAAGGGAGGGAGAACGTCTACCTATGGAAATAAATGCCAGGAAGAGGTACTGAAAGGAATGACTGTTATACTAGTTCAATAATTACGGCATTAGTCTGGAAAATGACTGGCGTGTTCCTTTAAACAGAAGCAAACATTTATTTAGAATAAAGTACAGGTAGTCCTTGACGTATGACAGTTCACTTAGTGACTGTTTGAAGTTACAACATCACTGAAAAAGTGACATGACCATTTTTCACGCTTACGCCCTTTGCAGCATCCTCATGGCCATGTGATTTACATTCCGATACTTGACATTTGACTCACATTTAGATCGTTGTAGTGTCTGGGGATCATGTGATCCCCTTTTGCAACCTTCTGGCAAGCAAAGTCAATGGGGAAGCCGCATTCACTTAACAACCATGCTACTAATTTAACAACTGCAGTGATTCACTTAACAAACATGGCAAGAAAAGTAAAATGGGGTAAAACTCACTTAACATACTTCTCATTTACGAAAAAAATGTTGGACTCAATTTTGGTCATAAGTTGAGGACTACCTATAAACGAGCGCATTAAATCAATTCTGCTGCCTACACGTTAAAAAAAATTGGTGGCTCATTTTTGTTTTCTTCAAAGATTCAAAATATTTGGATTGTTTTTAAACGTGTAGCTAAGGTGACAGTACTTTATAAGTTGTCTTAGGAGTTTATATTTCATGTAAGATGAATAATTTATTTGAAATATCCCCGTGAAATAATATTCCATGTCACATTTGTGGTAGACTTCATTAAATTATCGCAAGTTCAATACAAAATGTTACTGTTCAAGAAAGAATGAACATATATTCCTATGGGGATAGTGGAAAAAAAACTTGGTGTTTGGACAATCCATGGAGAAATTGCCTGTTATTCAAATGATTTTCTACTTAATGAAAAAAGAAAAAAAACTTTGCACACTTCTTCCCTTTCTGAGCAAAGCAACCTTTATAATCTTAGGGTTCGAGGTCTTACGACAGATGCTGAATCATCTTTTATTGCTGCCGTAGTGGGAAAGCATCGAGAGTCAGTTAAGGCAATGCATTTTTACAAGAGGTAAATCTTATGATTTTGAGTTAGGGTTGGAAGTAAATTCATTTGTCAATTAGAACAATAAAGAGTTCTAAGTTACTTTTGCTTTGGGCTAGGAAGCCCCAGCTGAATGCTCAAAATGCCTAAAAACAGCAAACGGAATATATAGAAACAATTTTCTTTCAACCAACTTAGAGTTAGCATTAAAACATTCTGGTAAGGAGTTAACAAGTGAATTTCATTATTTGTTTTTCAAGATTTATGACTGCAAACCCAGATTCAAACTTGTTTGTTTAGGCTACTTTTTATTGGTTCAGACAAAAAGAACATGAAAAGAAAAACCTCGCAATTTATTATTTTTGTTTGGTTTCTATTTATTGTCTATCCATTTTTCCTCCAATGGACTTAATCGGTGAGTAGAAAGATTTATTTATTCTTTTTCAAAGGGCGTGATGCTCAAAGTGAATATCAATGAAAAAAATTAAGTCAACATGCTAACTTGTATTTCACAGAAAAACAGAAGGTATCTTTCAATTAGCATTTCTTAGACTATCCTCCTTCAAGAAATGGTCTTTGTGGAGAAAAATTCAAACTGTCATGCCATCAGGTTTTTGCTCTTGAAGGACAGGCAGAGGATATTTTAAAGAAAAACATTTAAAATGGTGCTTCCCAAACCTTTTCATTCATTACCCAAAACTGCTTATCAGAAAGTTCTTATTAATGTAAGTCAGTTTAAATGTCCCTATTGTGAGTGAGTAGTGATTTTGTGTGCTGTTACCCAGAGAAAACAATTTTTTTGCCAATTTTTGGGTAATTTGCTAGATTTTGGAAGCAATGATTTAAACCATATTTACAACATTGTGTTTGTATTACAATGCCCTATACATTGAGAAATTCTTAGCAATTACCATGTGTATTACAGATCATATGAGAGCATAGTGTCATTCATTGCAAGCATTTAGATGTGGTATGTATAAATGTTAGTCATTTGTTTCCTTTATTGTAATCAGCTGATATTTGCACATAAGAAAAATTACTATGCAGAATAACTCAGTTGGGTTGAATGTCCTTTGCATGAGGAAATTCAAACTCTTCTCACTATGAGTTAATTACAGAGCCAATTCCTTATAGTCCCAAAGCTGTCCTTCCCTTCAGAAACAATTAACCCTTAATTCTGTGCCTTCTAGGAAGTTCAAGATTTCACACCTTGAAACATTAAAATCATCCTTAGGAAGATCTCAGACATATCCAGTTCTTCATTTTAGGGGAGTCACAAAATGATAACATGCCAAGCAAATCAGTACCCTCCCTATCCCCAAAATATGTTTTTTAAAAAAGAAATGATGGAGACAAACAGCACTGCTGTGACAGAATTCATTCTGCAAGGATTTACAGAGTACCCAAAGCTACAGAACAGTCTCTTTCTGATATTTCTTGTAATCTACCTTTGGATCTTGCTAGGAAATCTGGGAATGGTGGTGTTGATCAGGAGTAGTCCTCAGCTTGAGACCCCTATGTATTTCTTCTTGCAACATTTTTCATTAATGGATGCCTGTATAGCCTCAACTGTTGCTCCTAAGATGCTGCTGAACCTCCTTGCAAAGAGAAAGACCATCACCTATGGCGGCTGCATTGTCCAGTTTTTCCTTTTTTGCACTTTTACAGATGTGGAAGCCTTCCTTCTGGCTGCCATGGCAATTGACCGCTATGTAGCTGTTTGCAAATCCTTGTCTTATACAGTTATCATGTCGAGGTCCTTCTGCCTCTGGCTGCTTTGGGGAGCATATGTTGGGGGTGTCTTGAGTGCTCTCATTCATACTTGTGCATCTCTAAGGCTCTCCTATTGTGGAAGGAATTCAATTGACCATTTCTTTTGTGACCTGGCTGCTCTGATGGCCCTTGCCTGTTCAGATACTTCCCTTAATGAGCTGCTGCTCTTCACTTTTGGTATCTTGGTTGAAGGCTTGAACACTGTGACTATTGTTGCCTCCTACGGCTTCATCATCCCAGCAGTTGTCAAGATTCACTCCTCAGGAGGCAGGCTGAAAACCTTATCGACCTGTGCTTCCCACTTGACAACCTTTGCTTTGTTCCACGGCACCATCCTTTTTATGTACTTCCGACCCAAATCCAGCTTCTTCATGCACACTGACAAAAAAGTCTCAGTGTTTTACACTCTGATCATCCCCATGTTGAATCCTCTAATTTACAGTTTGAGAAATGCTGATGTAAAGGAGGCTTTCCAAAGATTGGTAAGGAAGACAATAAATCCTCACTGAGGTGGTGGTGCATATTGTTGTCTTCCAGCATTGTTTTATCTTCACAATAGTATTGGGAGGGAAGTTTAAAGGAGAAGGGTCCTGAGTAAGCTTTGCCCCCCCCTGATTTCCCAATGCTATCTCAGCAAACTAATCACTATATTATGTAGTGATCTGCAGACTTGTGATCAACAAAATGCAGAGGCTGAAGAAAGGATATAAGAATATAACCATTTATTTTGCATAAATGTGCAATTCTTCTTTCAGTTTATGGAACTTAAGGAACAAAACATGCACTGAGAACAAATTTTGCCCTTTATTTTCAAGGATATTCTGCCTGAGTTCAGAGCTGGTGTTGAATTTTTAAGAATCGATCACTGATCCAAGATAATGAGTTCTAATTAAATGACTAGTCTTTTAGATTTAGGAAATTGGAAGTTTATAAAGACAAATGTAATAGAATATCGTTTAGGCAAAAAGAAAAGAATGGTTGTCGTCCTTCAGAATACAGATTAGATTTTCAAAAGAGAAAATAATAGAGGAACCTTTCCAGAAAAATCTCAATTCACCAAAGATTAAAAGTAATTCAGCTTTCTATTGAAAAAAGTCCTACACTACAGAAAAACTGCAGGCTGATAATACATCTTGTGTGCAGTAGTTCAGCCCATTATTATTGCTTGAGCTGAATCATATGAAAGCACCGAGAGAGTAACAATCCACTTGCTTCCTCCATGCTAGATATAGAAGCTGCTGTAAGCAAAATGACGAGACACCTACTGCCTTCATGTCTTATTATATATTGTGGTCTTTCTGAAAACAGAGTTGCTCTAGAAATGCAGATTTTCAAGTGGAAGCTGACAAAGTGTCTTCTAGCCTCTACCTTTTCTCCTTCTCTGTGATAAACTCCCATTTGCCTGCTATATAGCTGGCCTACTTTGCAACGGAGCTACAGTAGATAATATAATTCATGAATGTCTATTATTTCCATCAGGGATACAAATATTATGCTTTAAATATCTCTTTATTATACAGCTTCAATAAATTCCTTTTGATTTTAATTTGGTGATCAGAATGGCATCATAGACACTGAAGGGTGAAATGTTGCCTGAGAAAATGCACTCTAAGATTTCAATGGAAATGAAAAAAGACTGATAAACTAGATTGAAATAAAGGACACATCTTGTAAGTTTTTGCTAATTGCAAAGTTTTGTACTGATTTCATCAGAAAATGTCTATCTCTTTGCAGGGAAACATTCTTCTTAGGAAGAGTAATATAAATTCAACAAAACACATTTAATATAAAGCTAAAAAATATAGAGAGCATTTCAGTTAAAATTAATATTTTTAAATGATTTGGTCTCATTCCATTCAACATTGTTCTTTGTGAAATTATATTTATCTTGGTGTTCTTCCAGATATGTTGGACTCTAAATCCCATAAATCCAGATTAACATGGTAATAAATTGGATAAGTCTTGCTGGACATGTACTTAATTTTTTACTTGAAATAGTAACTTGATAAATTCAGAACCAACAACAATCTCTTTTTTGTTGAACTGTGTATTGTTATACAAACTTATAGCCTTGTGAATTTTACTGTCAATGATTATATAGATTCCTGATCCTGAGATTGCTACAGTCTGTCCTTTTGGTTAAAGACTTCGAAGAATCCTCTTTTGATTGACTGCTGTCAAGTGACCATTATTTATGGCTGTTCCAAGGAAGGGACTATTGTGTGAAACAGCTGAAACTGAAAAGATTCTCTGTCTAAATGAAAAAACGGAGTTCAGTAAGGATGGAGACTGGATTATAACATAAAATGAACAAAATAATAGTACCAAAAAAGCAGAGATGACTGTTGATGATGACAACAATATTCATGGCAGAACATATAGACCTCCTAAGAATAGTTGGTTAACTACATGGAAGTAAGCATTCTGTAAGGAGTTTGTGCCTAAGCATTTTGCTTCATATACCACTATCAGCACTGCTTTGAAATAAGCTCCACAGTCAACTGACAAAGAGTGAAGCTGTTTCAAGACAGAGTGAACATGTGGCCTCTGCTGTTTAAATACAGTCTATGTGTGACTTCTGGAAGGGCTGCCTTTCCAACCTAGAAGCCCAACCTAGAAATTACCAATAAATGAGTCATCAAAGACAATCTGTTATATTCTAGTTAGGAATGAACAGATGAATCAATTGAAGATAGAGGATCATATATCCTCCTTAGCATAGTGTTACATGGCTGCCTAGGAGTGATAAGATGGAACTTGTTGTGAAAATGTGTGACCCTATGCAGACAAGAATATTTCCCAAACTTGTCATCCAGCACCTCGAATCAGTAATAACCTTGTATTGTCTGAATTTAGCTGATTCTTCCACATTTCATTCCTTGTATTTTAGAGGAAGGCAATTTTGATCTTGCAAGAAAGGAAAAACATGATTAAAAAACAGGGCAATTCTGAAAGTGATGTTATAAAAAGTTGACACCAAAGCTTTGAATCTCACCACCACCTTACTTAAAGTAGCAGGGAAACTCACTTGTATAAAAAGTGATATTAATGATAGGAGTGATCATTGGCAAGGTGAAGTGCAAATTAAACTGGGGAGAGATCTAACATTATAATGAATCGAAGGAGAGGGAGACAAGCTTTCTAAAGAGAGAAGCAGCAAAATTTACTCAGATAGACTTATTAAATAGTATGATGGATAACTTGTCCATAATATTGTGTAAAGGGATGTCAGGTCTATGGTTAATTGAGGTTTTCTTGTCTACAAAGAATCACAAATGACTCATAATGCTGTTCAGGTTCTAGAGGGAGCCTCTACAGTGAAACATAAACATAAAATTCTTACGGGCAGAGTCATGAAGTATACCGTCTAATAGCATGCTTATAGAGAGAACAAATCTCTGTGTTATGACAGTTCAGACTGGAATTCATACCTTTACAATACTGAAAAGGATTGGAATGAAAATTCAGGTGCCTTTCTGAATGTGTTGAATTCTAGATCCAAAAAATCCAAGCCTTCATGGCAATAAATTGCATGAGTCTAACTAAATATGCATTTGATTTTTCTGTTTAAATAACATGGAAATAGCTATTATTAATATTACAAAAATGATAATCATGTATCTGATAACCATCTGAATAAAATACCAGATGGTTAAAATATCAGAGCATGAATCCTTGATATTCTAAATCACATAAACCTTAAGCGGTATTGTAGTTTGGCAAGGCTAATTAAACAGGTGATCTCGTTTTCCACCAAAACAAATTGAATATGGATATCTTTAACGTTGTAAAGATAATAATGAAAGCTGTCTATAAAAAATTCACAGGCACATAAGCGTGTTAAACTGGTTATGTTTGCAAATTCAGAACCAATCACATTCTTTATTTTTGTTGAATTATGAACCATTATAATATTTATAGCTAGATTATATAATAGTGTATTATACTTACAAACTTGTGATTTTTACTATCCATAGCGATAAAGATTTTTGATCCTATGATGTATAAAGATTATAATTTTGATTTAAGATTACTAGGAACCTTCTTGTTGATTGCTTGCAACTACATTCTTTTTCTCACTGATGTACTTCCTCTTTAGAAATGGCAGTGCTTCTAATGAAGATATCCATTAAATGCATCTAAGATTATTGCCTTTAAAAATCCATATGTTGTCCACTGATTTGATTGCAGCATCTTTCACCTCCTTATTCCTCAGACTGTAGATGAGAGGGTTAAGCATGGAGATCACAACTGTGTAGAACAATGAGGCCCATTTGTCTTGGTCCATGGAATAGCTGGAAGTGGGCCGGAGATATATGAAGAGTCCGGTCCCATGGTATATCCCAACAGCTGTCAGGTGAGAGGCACAGGTGGAAAAAGCTTTGCACATACCCTCAGCAGAGCATATTCTCAAGATTGTAGCCAAAATATAAACATAGGATACAAGAATCATAACTATGCCGCTTACTTCAAGAAAGGCAGCAAAGGCAAATATTACTATTTCACTGATGGATGTATCTGAGCAGAAGATCATTAAGAGTGGAGGAATGTCACAGAAGAAATGGTTGATAACATTTGACCGGCAGAATATCAGTCTAAATGTATTGAACGTGTATACTATTGCATCTATTAGGCCTATGCAATATGCAACAGCAATCATTTGTTGGCAGACCTTTTTGGACATTATAGCCGGATAGAGAAGTGGATTGCAGATGGCCACATATCTGTCGTAGGCCATCATAGCCAACAAAACACACTCTGTATCTACAAATATAGAAAGCAGAAAGAGTTGTGTAGCACAGGCAAGGAATGAAATTCTTTTTCCTTCAACCATCAGATCAATCAGCATTTTGGGAGAAATGGCTGAAGAGCAGCAGAGATCAACAAAGGAGAGATTGCTCAGAAAATAATACATGGGTTTATGAAGTTGTGGTTTAGTGCAAATCAACAGGATCATCCCAACATTCCCTAAGACGGCGATGGCATAAACCAAGAGGAAGATTGTAAAGAGTACAAACTGCATTTTGGGATTGTTTGTGAGTCCCTGAAAAATGAATTCAGCAATGACAGTATCATTTCTGTTATCCATGATTTTTCTCTGTGGACACTGGGTTCAGAATATTATCTGATCCAGAAATGCCTTTCTGATCCTTCATTAGGGGGAAAAAATTGCATTATTCAGGACTTCATTCATGTTTCTCTCTTCATGAAGCAACTAGACATTTTTTTCAAGAGGATTTTATGATATCTACTATAGTATATCACATATAGCATATATTTGCTAGCAAGAGAACTTTTATTAAATAGAGTAATACATTTTTTAAAAACCTAGTTGATGAAAATTCAACATGAAGCATGTTATTGGCAAACTCAATTGCACACTGCCATGTAAGTGAAGGCTACAGAATAATGTACCACAATATTGCTATATCAGTTGCTATAAACTATATGTTGGACTATAATGAATTTCTAGCTCCTGGCATCTCTATTATCCCCTCCCCAATTTAGAAGTCTCTCATTATATTCTGAGAAAGGAAACTTAATGTTAGATTCCTGTTTATTTCAGCTCCCCTTTTAATAGAGAGGGAGATGACCAGAAATAAAGCAGGTGAATTTCCCACCCAATTCATTTCCTCCTTTTATTATTATAATAATTATTATTATTTATTAGATTTTTATACCGCCCTTCTCCCTGAAGGGACTCATGCGATGTACAGCCAAATAAAAACATTTAAAAGACAAGTACAACGAACACAACACTTTAAAAACATATAAAACAATTAAATCGGTGGCTGTTTTTGACTCAAATACAAAACCAATTTAAAACCGAAATATAATTTAAAATTTATAACATTTGGTCGAGGGGAGAAGTGCGAATTAGGCCAACACGGCCAGGGTAAATAGGTGGGTCTTTAACACCCGATGGAAAGCACGGAGGTCTGTAATCGTTCTAATCTCTAGGGGGAGGTCGTTCAAGAGGGTGGGAGCCGCCACAGAGAAGGCTCTCCCCCTGGGGGTTGCCAGCCGACATTATCTGGCCGACGGCACCCTGAGGACGTCCTCTCTGTGGGAACGCACCGGTCGGTGGGAGGTATTGGCTGGCAGAATGCGGTCCTGAAGGTAACTAGGTCCTAAGCCATGGAGCGCTTTAAAGGTGATCATCAACACCTTGAAACACACCCGGAAGTCCACCGGCAACCAATGCAGCTCACGCAGGAGGGGGGTCACATGAAATCTTCTATTAGCACCCAACACCCCCCACGCGGGCGCATTCTGCACAAGCTGGAGCTTCCGGATGTGCCCCAAGGGGAGCCCCATGTAGAGAGAATTACAATAGTCCAGAGGGCTTGAGTGACTGTCCGCATGGCGTCACGATCTAGAAAGGGGCGCAATTGGTGGACCAGGCGGACCTGGTAAAAAGTCCCCCTGGTGATGGCTGCCAGATGGTCTGTTAAAGACAGCCGTGCATTCAGGAGGACACCCAAATTGCGAACCCTTTCTATGGGGGCCAACGACTCGCCCGCGATAGCCAGCGATGGAACAAGCTGGCTATATCGTGGCGTCGGCAGCCACAGCCACTCGGTCTTGGAGGGATTGAGCCTGAGTCTATTGCACCCCATCCAGATCCGCACCACCTCCAGGCACCGGGACATCACCTCGACGGCATCGTTGGGGTGGCCTG
>JANHFO010000709.1:158871-170848 GCA_032468095.1 Pareas carinatus
AGGTATAGAGCATGTACACCAGAGACAAATTCCTTGTGTGTCCAGGCACACTTGGTTAATGAATTCTGATTCTGATTCTAATTTTGATTCTTCACACATTCATGGGATTATGTGTGCACATGTATGACATAGCTCGCTTCATGAACCCAGCGCCTAATCTTCCTTTATTTGCATGAAAGACACAAATGTTACTTGGTCCAGCTTCATTCCCACCTTCCAGTATTGATTGATGGATGTTTCCTTGCTGGCTGGTGATGTTCAGTGGAAGGGAGGGAAGCAAAAGGAATCCACCAACCACTTTGCTTTGTGTGTCCTTCACATAATAAACCTGGATGCTGTCACTTGGCAGCAAGGCAGAACACAGACAATAGCGATAAGAAAAACAATGGGGCCAGCAAATATTATACAGGAATAATTTTCTGCTGGCTCAAATAGGTATGGACAGCACTTTAACTCAGTAGTAGGGAAAGGCCCTTAGGGAAAACTAGTATAAACTTTTAACTCCCCCCCCTCTAAATTCTATAGTTCATGCTGCAGACAAAGGGCCCACATAATATACTTTTTTACATTGTATTATATGCAGAAGGCAAAATTACGGTGGGGTATCAGTCAAGTGAATGTCAATCAAGTGAACCTTCAGCTGCTGTCTGACACAGTATAGTCCAGGCACAGGTCTGCCAGCTCACTGAGCATGAGATCTTAGCTTGAGCAGGACCAGCATATTTGGGCAAAAATAAAAATAGCAGCCTCTAAGATACCAGAAACAAGAGTTAATCTTTCTGAGTCCTACGCACTACCTCCCCAGCTGTAGATATAAAAGTCTGGCTGTTGGGTATTTGCTTGCTGAAACTGACAGCTGCAAATGCCCAAGAGACCTGAGCAGTTTGCTTTCATTTTTTGCATTTGTGCTGGTGTTAATTTGCCCAGACACTGCATCCCACAGAGTTCAGTTTAAAAAAGATGACAAGCACTCTGGCCACTTCTAAAGAATACAGCAGGACAAACAGAAAGACAGGCCGGTGCCTGGATGGAAGGCAAGGTCAACTCTTCTGTTTACCTCCTTGTTAAGCACCAGTGTGCAAGCAAGGATGCTGAAGGCGGTGGCTCTTCAAAGCAAGGAGCTTGCTGCCTTGAGATTCTGCATAAGCAACGGAATTCCACCCTTCCTTCCTGATGTTTAGAAGAGTGTAGTGAGACAGATACAAAAGTAGCAGATGATTAACTTAGTTTATCCAGAAGTGCCTAAGCACAGAGAAAGGCAATACAATAGCATTCGTTCCTGCTAATAAACACCAGTCTTTCTTTGCTTAGCTCTGCCAGAGACTTGCTCAGGGATATTTATCAACAAAACGCTGAACAATAAAAGCTGCTAGACGAATATTCTGTTTTCAGAATGAGAAAGTCTACAGTTGATATCCCAGCCCCCCCCCCTCCCAAAGCCCCAGGGTGAAATCNNNATTTGGGTTATAGGGCTTTCTCTCTTGAGATTTTGGAAAGAGAACCCATCCTTCCATCTCTTGAGACATTGGCTCCTGCCAGAAGGGACTGACAGGCTTTTGTCTGGGAAGGCAAAACCTCTTAGGCATGCCGACTGAAACTTAATTGCAGAAGGGAAGGAATGTATTGTAAAATGTATTTATTTATATGTATTCATTGGAAAAAGTCCTTGGTTTGCCAATGTGACAAACAATGCAGCTTCCCAATGAACTGCAACTAGAATTAGGCTTATGCTACAGCAGATAACGCACCCTATGCTTTGCTACTCTTGCTGTTACAAGCACTAAGAATTGCCTTGTTTAATTAGGCAAGTCTATATCCAGACGCTATATTCTCCATTATTGGTCTACCATATGCCTTGAAATGTTGACAAGCAAGGAATAACACACTTGATCCATTATTTGATCCCAGTCATCTTAGTGATAAATTACTTGTTCTTTCCATTGTGGTTTTAATCTTTTTTGGGTGGTATAGAATTATTGAGTTGGGGTCTTATAGACTGAACATCTACAAGACTTGCTGGGAATCAGCATGTTAAAGTGGACTGGAATGGGTGAATTCAACTCAGATGACCACCAAATCTACAACTGTGGGCAGGAATCCCTTTGAAAAAATGGAGTAGCCTTCATTGTTAATAAAAGAGTGGGAAAAGCAGTATTGATGTGCAATCTCACAAATGACAGAATAATCTCAATCTGAATCCAAGGCAAACCATTCAACATCACAATAATCCAAGTCTAGCCCTAACCCCTGCTGCAAAAGAGGCTGAAATAGAGCAGTTTTTTGAAAATTTACTGCATCTCCTAGAAATAACTCCCAAAAAAGATATCCTTCTCATTATAGAATCAGAATCAGAACTTATTTTGCCAAGTGTGTCTGGACACACAAGGAATTTGTCTCCGGTATATGTGCTCTATACCTACATACATACAATAAACAACCTGTGATTACAATCAAAGATACATTCATAATCATAAAGTACATTCCTCTTGTTGTGTACATATTTGAATGCTAAAATGGGAAAACAAGGCCTGGAACTGACTGTGGCTCAGATCACGAGCTTCTTCTTGCAAAATTCAGGCTCAAATTGAAGAAAGAAGGGAAACTTAAAAGATGATGCTGTTGGAGTGCTGCATTCCATATGCCAACAAATCTGGAAAAACCAACAATGGCCACAGAATTGGAAATGGTCAGTTTATGTTCCAATCCCAAAGAAGTCTGAGAGTGCTTATTACCACACAATTGCACTTATGTCACACACTAGCAAGGTTATACTCAAAATCCTACAGTCTAGGCTTCAGCAGTATGTGAACCAAGAACTACCAGAAGTACAAGCTGAATTTCGACGAGGCAGAGGAACTAGAGACCAAATTGCGAACATTCGCTGGATTATGGAAAAAGCAAGGGAGTTCCAAAAAAATGTCTACTTCTGCTTCATTGACTATGCTAAAGCCTTTGACTGTGTGGATCACAACAAACTATGGCAACTCCTCAAAGGGATGGGAGTACCAGACCACCTTACTCTACTCCCGAGGAACCTGTATGCAAACCAAGAAGCAACAGTTAGAACTGGACATGGAACAATAGGGAAAGGAGTACATCAAGGCTGTATACTGTCATCCTACTTTTTCAACTTATATGCAGAGCACATCATGCAAAATGCTGGACTGGAAGAATCACAAGCCAGAATTAAGATTGCTGGGAGAAATAACAACAACCTCAGATATGCAGATGACACCACCCAAATGACAGAAAGTGTAGAGGAACTAAAGACACTCTTGATGAGGGTGAAAGAAGAGAGTGCAAAAGTTGGATTGAAGCTCAACATTTCACTAAGATCATGGCATCCTGCCACATCCCTCTCTGGCAAACAGAAGGAGAAGAAATAGAAGCAGTCACAGACGGCATTTTATTGGACTCCAAAATTACTGCAGTTTTTGACTGTAACTAGGAAATTAAAATATGCTTGCTCATGAGGAGGAAAGCTATGGCAAAGCTAGACTGCATATCAAAAAGCAGACATCACTTTGTCAACAAAGACCTGGATAGTAAAAGCCGTGGTTTTCCCAACTGCAATGTATAACTGTCAGAATTGGGCATTAAGCAAGGCTGAGTGTTGAAGAATTGATGCCTTTGAATTGTGGTGCTGGAGAAGACTCTTGAGAGTCTCTTGGACTGCAAGGCGATCAAATCAGTCAGTCCTGGAAGAAATCTACCCTGACTGCTCATTAGAAGGACAAATGATGAAGCTGAGACTCAGATATTTTGGCCACCTAATGAGAAGAGAGGACTCATAAGAGAAAGATGTGATGCTGGGAAGGGAGGCCAAAGGAGAAGGAGCCGGCAGAGAATCAGGTGGCTGGATGGTGTCATTGGTGCAACAGGCATGAGTCTGGGCAGACTGTGGGAGGCTGTGAGCGACAGAGAGGCCTGGTGGGTTATGGTTCATGGAGTTGCAAAGAGTCAGACACAACAGTGACTGAACAACAAAAAAGCCATCTAATTATATCACCTGCATAATGGAAGGAATTTAGCTATAGGAACATTCCCAACTAATATCAGTTTTCTCAGTTGAAAGCTTCTTATAAGGAGAATTCTAATTTCACACCCAGTGATCTCTTTGCTTTAGATCCAGCTTCCCTCAATTCCTTGGATTTCAGTTCCATAATCTGCCACTTTGAACTGCACTAGCTAGGAATTATGGGAGTTGTAATACAACTCATTTGGTTTGAGGAGTCTGTTCTAGGGGAGCAGAACTTCCTTGTAGCCTTTCAATCAGTTTATGTGCCATGCTAGTTAATTTTATGTTCACTTGGTTCTCAACTTGCCTCTTTTATCTTGCAACACAGATGATAGATCCACATGTATCAGAGTTCGTGAGGATGAGGCAGAGGCAGGTTCGTTCTGATGTCTTTATTAGTTACAGTGGCTACTCAGGAAGTACAAAGGCTGTAGGCAGACTGCCTCCCCTCCCTACCCAGATGGTTTTTTCCTCACTCTGCATATGTAATCACATAAGTAGGTGGAGGCCATGGGTGGCAAACAGTGGGTGGAGGGTTTTAACTATGGCTTGGATTGTCGTGGACTGCATGGTTGATACCTCCAACCATTTGGAATCTGCATCCACGGTGATCAGGAATGTGTGTCCCTGGAATGGCCCTGCCAGGTCAATGTGCACCCTTGATCAGGGTCCCCTCACTCTCTCCCACTCACGTACTGGGGTTTTTGGTGAGGCAGGGCGGGATTGCTGGTGAATGTCCTGGTCTAATCTTGGCCACCAGACATAACTGTGGGCCAGTCCCTTCATTCTGACTATCCTGGGGTGCCCCTTATGTAGCATGGTTAGAACTTCTTTTTGCAGTATGTTAGGGATGACCACCCTCTTCCCTCACAGTAAGCAACCCCCTTGGGACACCAGTTTGTGTTTCTAGAATTCAAATGGCCGGAAAACGTCTTCCATAGTGCCCTTATCCACTTCGGCTGAAATAACTAGACCCGAGTCCTGGCAGTCAATTAATAATATCGAGTTCTCCAGAACCTCTGGGTCCTAGCATCCTCAGCTTCTTGTCCAGCAGATTGGTAAGGTTGTTTGTGTGCAGGTAGCAGTCATAGCGCTCCATATATTCTTCCCATGATTCTGTTGCGGGTTCGAAGACAGGGTCGAATGGAGGTTGGTTTGAAGTGTTTGCAGCTATTTTCGCAGTAGGTTTTTTTTATTTCTTTTCGAATGTGGCGTGCCGTGGCCTCAGTGGCTTCTCACTTCGTCAGTTCTCGTGATACGGATAAGGAAACTGAACACAACGTTGCGGACAAGGAAAACAGCTCCGGTTGACCCAGTTGTCTGAATCTGCCTGTAGTCCTGTGGTCCACTTCGTCATCGGAGTTAGATCCACGTGGATCAGGATTTGTAAGAATGAGGCAGAGGCAGGTTTGTTCCGATGTCTTTGTTAGTTACAGTGGCTACTTAGGAAGAACAAAGGCTGTAGACAGGCTGCATCCTTTTATGTGGTTTCAAGTGGGCAGCCTGCCAATCAGTTACAGGGAATTTCCCGCGTTTGGGAATGACCCCTTAATTGGTTGCCCAGGACACAACAACAGATTTTGAAGGTTTTTTTTTTAAAAAAACAAGCTTTTAAAAGGATACTTTTCCTAGGAAAGTCCCTGCACTCTACTGTACAAAACTAATTTCATTACCTTCTTACTTTTTATAGTTCTATGTATCTTTTCCATTCTTGATTGTAGCTATATTGCTTACTTAAAAATATCAAAATTTTAAGGTTTTCTTGATCAGAAAGCTGTGCCTTTCTTATATATCGTAATCATTTCAGTTGCCTTTTGCAGAATTGTCTTTTCTGTAAAACACATCCTTTAAAATAGGCCAAAGCTACTGACATCAAAGGAACAGCAAACAATGTGCATCTTTTAGGAGGCTGCTGTACAGAACCAGCTCACACACGAATGTATATATAACTTGAGCTCTAGTCATTCCAACAACATTAAGCACCATTTTAGATGCACAGTTAGGTTCTAATACTGTGGGAATCTATGAAAAACTCCGGAAATACTGTCTATGCCATTTTATTTTTAATTGGAATATCAGCTTTCTCTGGAGGTTTTAGCAGGCATAAGCATGTAGGAATTTGTGTGTGAATCGGCCCAGTCTATTCATATGAATGCCACACAGGCAAACACCAGAGGAAACTCAAAGCAGAAACAGGAATATGGGGGTGCCCTTTTCAGATAAGAAAATGTTCCTCTTCTGAATGCTTTCAGATGCTTTCGCTCTTATGCCAAGGGTGCCTTTTCTCTATTCCACACGTGTCTGATCTTGGCATCTTTAAGACTTGTGGACACAACCATGCCAGCTGGGGAATTCTGGGAGTTGAAATCCACAAGTTGCCAAGGCTGGACACCTCTGATCTATTCCAAAGGCTTTCCACAACTTCTACTCTCAACTAATCTGCTTTGCCTTCTCAGCCCTGTCAATAAGAAAACACACTTTGAAGCTACAATATTGGGCGCCCTTTTCTTCCTGTTCCTACTGGACTCAGCTGGCATCATGTAAGCACCAACATAAAAGCAATGTAGGGTAAATGCAGCAATGTGTTTGTCACAAATTAACTTCAGGTTATTTTAAGGGGGCATTTTCTGCATATCTCCTGGCTATGAAATGGAGTGATAATTAACACTATTCCCTTCACCCCCATCTCCATCACATCTTCCTTTCTACCTTGGTTAATTATTCTCATCCCTTCCTGAGTTTTGTAGCCAGAATGAAAAGGTCAGTTAGCTTTTATCCCTCCTAATGCCAAGGAGAATCCAGTAATAGAAGATTAAGGAAGCTACGGGTGAAACTTTTTCACCTGGACTCTTTGGGCTTTAACTTTTTTATTAACAGCAATGCAATGAGAATGTAACAGGGTCACTGAAACTGCTGGCTCGCCACTGGGTAACTTCACTTGTTTCATACCTCCACTAAGTCATGACCTGATTTCCATGTGGTGGCTCAACCCTTTCATTGTAGTACCAGAAGTATCTTTTAAAAAAAGAAACATGTACCTATAGCAAGGCATGATACAAAAGTAATAAAACACATTATTACAATTCCACTAAAATATAGTCTCATTTACCTGAATGCCTATTAGCACTGTAGATCAATAAGACATTCCCAGAATATCCAGGTTAGCAAATGAAATGAAAAAACACATCTTTTATAAAAGTCAAAGATTTGAATAGAAGTCATTTGATTTGATTCACATAAAGATAGAAAGATTTGTTACATAAAAGGTTGCATTTTATGAACACATGAACTTATCTTACATGAAATCAAAGCACTAGCCTGTGTATTTTGAGCTAATGATTTATAAGGTCATAGCATCGCCCAGCCATTACTATGGTGATATAAGGCTATCTTCATTACCGGTGCATCAGCTCGCCAATGATTGGATGATGCTATAAAATCAATATATTTCTAATGAGGAACTGGTCTCAGATATATTTATTTCCACATTAGTCAGTTGTAGCAAAATAACGATGTTGTGGTATCTTACATTTTTTTGCAAGTGACAGTGAGTGACTACTACTCTTGTCTGTCCTCCCTTACCCAAAATCCCAGATCTATAAACCTCTCTTTGAATGATGGGAATGGCAGCTCATTTCCATACTGTTCCCAGGAGCACTAGAAAAGTCCATGAATCCACCAGGACTTTACTCTACCATTTCCAGAATTTGGAATAACAGATTGGAAGCAGTCTTGGAGATCTTCTAGTCCAATTCTCTGCATAAGCAGAAGACACTATACCATTCCAGACAAATGGACTAATCTCTTCTTAAAAATCTCCAATGATGGAGTACCCACAACCTCTGGAGGCACGCTGTTCCATTGATTAATTGTTCTCACAGTCAGTAAATCTCTCCTTAGTTCTAGGTTGGATTTAAAGTCTGGGAATGTGTTTTTGTCACACTAAGCTTAAACCACAATAAATGGATTAGCCTTCAAGATTCCACCAGATTCCTTTAGCTGTGGCAGGCATCAAATAAGCTGATCGTGAATAAAAAAGGACAGACCTTTGTCTAAACAGAGACTTGTATCTGATAGTACTTAAGCTACAATAAAATCAATATTTTGAAAAGAAGTCACAAGATTTTTGCTGTTGGCAGAAGCTGATCATAATTCTCTGGGGTTTTAGACCAGAGTCCTTGCCAGCCCTGCTTGGAGATGCCAAAGATTGCACCAGGGACTTGTATATGCACAGATGATACTCTATTTCTGAGCTCCAACCTTTCCAAAAGTTTCCTCAAGAGGAAAAAAAAGCACTGAAGATTTCAAATTATCTTTCCCCAAAGATGAATTGGATTTTTGTTTTTAATACGACAAAGAATCATTTCTTCATTTAAATGCAAAAACAACTAAGATCAGGCAAACTAAAATATATAAATAAGGTCTGTTGGAAGCTGGTTTTGAAGCTTTTCAGTTAAAGAAATTCAGTTATACTATTCTCAACTAAAAGGTGAATAGTAAGCTTAACAATTGTACAGTTTGGTGATTTTTGCTTGCAATATATATCTTGGCAATGCTACTTTATGCCAGGGTGCTGTGTGGAATGTGCAATGTAAGGGAAGGAAAGGAGAAAAATACAGAATTTCAAAACAACTCAATCAGCTGTCATCTCCCAAACAGGAAGAGATAATGTCAGTAACCACAGAGTGTAATGATTTATTACTACAGCATCGAAGTATTTGACCATTTATAGAGCTATAATGAGAGCACTCTCAGATCATAAAATGCTCAGAGAAAAGAAAGGGAGAAAGAGATAAGATATGCCACGATTTACACATCAAAACAAAACAAAAATTGGTTGTTTGTCAATTGAAGAAAAAGACCTTGGGGCTAGTGACAACACATCTGGCCAGCAAAAGGACCCACGGGGCAGTCCTTTCATTTTTAAGGTCTAATTCAGGCCTGTTAAATGATCATGGGATGAAGAAAGAAAATGTTGCCACTTTCAAGAGGTGTACAGAAAAGGGGATGGAAAGATACTGAAATGAATCACAGTTGGCAGGCAGAGTTTATTTATACTTCTAGATAGGTAGATGGGCTCGGTCCACATTATATGCTAAACCATTATGAGACTCATTGGATTTGACTCAGAGTATTGTGTGAGCCCAGCCAGTGTGGTGTGTAAAGTTATGATTCATTGCTTGGCATATAATATGAAATAATTAATAAGCCACAGTTCAGCACATCATGGCTTAGTACATAACACAACCCCAGCTTTACAGATAGTCCTTTGTTTATGTTTGACTAAGGAGGCTCTGGGCCATGAAAACATCACACCTTCTCTTTCTTAGTCTCTGCAAAGAATTGGCTTTAACTGGCCTTAACAAAAGCCTGTTTCAGCTCTGACCCGTTTGCTTCCAGAAGTTTACTGTCCTCAATTTCATTCTTTTTAAGGCAAGGCAGAGTAAAAGAATATCCAACCCTTCCTTTCCTCTTCACCTCGTGGACAAAATCTCAGGTGTACACCCTGAACATTTTTTGTCTAAACTAATGCAGAGTCATCTGCCTTCTGCTGCCTGCTCATTCCCCTCACCATCTGTCCTGCACTTTGCTGCCAGAATCTTTCACCTTGTCCAACAGCCCTTTGTAAATCCCGGCACTGCTTCCCTGTTGGCTCTCAGGTCTAATATGAACGAGTTCTTCCCTCCAATGCTACTTTTAGCACTTTCCATGGAGCAGCAACAGAATTGAAGAAGAATCCGCTCAGCTGCTGATCTCCCCAAGACCAAAAACCTTGGAGAGATACAGGGTGGCGTCTAGTTCTGGATTGGTATAGCCTATGTATCTGAAAGATGGTGCCTCAGTAGCAGAGGTCTTTATTCATTTGCTTATTTAATATTCCTAAGATTTTGACTCCATCAACTTTAGGCAACTTAGAGCAATAACATCGATACAAAAAACACATAACATACAAGAATAAAAAGATGCACATTCATGTAACACTTCAGCCAAAACCAACCATACTGAATATTATTGTTTAATACATTATGTGAATCCATTTCACTGTAGATCAGCAATAACATTTTCTGATGTATGCAATGTTTAGAGCCGAAATAATGGTCTAAAGGATGGTTATATTTTGACTGAGCTATAATTGGTGGATGAATCCACACAGGATAAACAAGAATATGAGTCTTGTGTGGGCATAGTGAAGAGAAATGTGGGGAGGAGAGAGAGAGCTGGATCCTCTATATACTATTGCATACATTACTAAAACCAAAATTCTAATCTTTATTTCAAGAGATGTGAAAAAGCATCACTTTTATTTGTGTGAAGTGATCATGCTGGGAAGAAATTTGAGTTCTATTTATAACAGGAAACATTTCCATAGTAGAGAAGTTCTACCCTTGTACTTAACGTATTCTGCCTTCTAGTAGGGAAATCTTGATGAGACAACTAAAATGGGCTAACAAGCAACCAGTGACAGCAATGTCAGTTCAACCATATTTGGATGACCAGCCCTGCTTTGGAGCTATATATCAAGGGTTTGGGGTTAATAACTGGTTCATAAAACATAATTGAGTCCTCATTGAAGTTTTTTCATAGAATTGAAGGGAAGTATCAAATGATATGCTGTAAGATTCAGTCTAGGGTGCTCTACTGCTCCATATTTTTATTAATGACTTGGATGAGCTGGGAAGGTGCTTGTGAAATTGGGCTGGACAGCTTTTATGCTAACAGACAAATGGTTTTGATAAAGAACTTAGTGAAATGAACTGAAAACAACAGAATGAAGTTTAATAGAGGCCAATGCTGAATTTTTCATCAAGGAAACAGAAATCAAAGGCACAGCAGAAAAGTAGCTTGGCTTGGTAATAGTTTTGGGGAAAAGGAGCTTGAAGTAAAGCGAATGTGCATGTCACAAGTGGAAAAAAGGAAAATGCCATTTAGTAAAAAAAAAAATACACACTACAGAAAGCAATGGTTCCACTATGTTTTGTATTAATCAGACCTTGCCATGGTTGTTTGAAGCATCCCATTTTAAGGATTTAAAAATACACTGGAGAAGATTCGGTGGAAGAGAATATTTCTGAGGAAGAAATTAGAACCCAAATTCCACGAGATTTGAGAATTTGAAATTGAAGGAATGGGAAATAATTATTCTGAATCTATATACTAACATTCTTCAAGTAATGAAAATGATAATAGCCAGAATATCAAGACCTATGGTCCATTTCAAAGTGCAACACATGGAATACTGGTCTGAAGTTACAGGAAGGCAGATTCCAAGTAAAAAAGTTAATTCCTCGCCCCCTGCACCTGCCCCCAGTAGGATAATTTAATGGTGGAACTAATTACAACTTACAACTATTTGTTTAGTGACTGGTCAAAGTTACAATGGCACTGAAAAAAGCTACTTATGATTATTTTTCACACGCTTGCAGCATCCCTGTGGTCAAATGGTCCAAATTTGGACCTTGGCAACTGACTCATATTTATGGCAGTTGCAGTGTGCTCGGGTCAAGTGTTCACCTTTTGTGACTTTCTGACAAACAAAGACAACGAGGAAACCAGATTCACTTAACAAACGTGTTACTAATTTAACAACTGCAGTAAGTCACTTAACTGTGGCAAGGGCATAAAATGAGGCAAAACTTACTTAACTGTCTTGCTTAGCAATGGAAATGTTGGACTCCGGTTGAGGACTACATGTATCTGAAGAGATAATAGACATCGCTCCACCATATGTATTCAGGGAAAGGTTGGGCAACCATCTTTTGATTTCTGGTTCCTGAACTGAACAGAGAGCTGGATTCAGTGACTATAATGAACTTGCAAGTCTGCGATTCCTGCTTTAGATAGCAATAGCAATAGCACTTTAGACTTATATACCACTTCACAGTGCTTTATAGCCCTCTCTAAACGGTTTACAGAAATCAGCCTATTGCCCCCAACAATCTGGGTCCTCATTTGACCGAC
>JANHFO010000709.1:181295-192085 GCA_032468095.1 Pareas carinatus
GAGGGAGGGAGGGAGGGAGGGAGGGAGGGAAGGAAGGAAGGAAGGATGGAAGGAAGGAACAACGGAGGGAGGGAGGAAGGAGCATAGTGAGGATGTATGAGCTTATACTTAGGTCCTAGCACAAAATAATTCAGTTGAAGTTCCCTGTATTAGAAGGCCCAAGGTCCCTTTAAAGCAAACAGGCCAGGGAGTATTCAGTGCTGAGAGTTATTTATTTCATCAGATGAAGCTGATTGACCTATTGGACAATCTGAAACAAACTTGGTATTTATCATTTTTTATAAAATGCCTCTTTTAACTTTAATTGCTCTCTGTGGATCATCCCACATTCGCTGTGCATCTTGACCGCTGATTATTAAAGAGCTGTCTCCCAAGTCTTCCCCTCAGTGGAGAACATCAAAGAAACAGTTCTTTGAATTACTGGTCTGAGCCGGAGATGAGGCAAGCAAGGTTGGACTTATTCATCAGCCTCTCTCTCCATTATGCTTGCAATGAATCAGAGCAAGATGAGGCAGGAGCCTAGTGGGAAGATTCATCCATAATCAGCACTTCAGTGCCAGGGTAGACAATGGCATCCCAGAGGGACAACTCATCTCTGCATTTGGGCCAGTTGAAAGATCCTGCTAGAAGATGGAGGAGGAGCTGGTGGGAGGAAGAGCCTTCACTGGGTTGTTATACTTGTAGGCTGCAATTTCTCAGTAGAAAGGTAATTGCCTCTCCCGCGCACACAAAGGCGAGGTCAGTGAATATCTCCTTGCTTTGTGGCATTCTGAAGGCCCAGCCCATTATTGCTCCATTTCACAAATACAACAATTCAGAAAGATGAGAGGGGAAGAGAGATCCTTCCAGGAACTGACTGAGAATGACTTTCAGAAATCAGTACTTGACAAGCTTTTGACTGAGACCTACAACAATATAAATGTCTTTGCAATAGCAAAGCCCTATTTAGTCATCTATTGGAAACATTTATACATGGCTCTGCAGCCTAAAAATCTCCCATTGTGCTTTACATAATACTGTAGACCCTCTATTTATAATCTAAACAAGATATAGCACACACACACACAAAATGATAAGGAGAGAAAGGGGGGAAGACTTTGGTTTATTTTATTAACTTTCCCCTCTTTCCTTCTCGCTGTTTTGTATGTGGGTGTTAAAAATTCAGCTTTGTTGCATACAATAACTTGACATAATACTTGGTTACAGAAATATTTCTATAGTCATTAAAGAAGAATTACCATCCTTGTTACAAGAATTTTTCTACCATTGTTCTTGATCTTGTTCCTCTATTTTTTTTCTCTCCCCAGATTGAACTACTTCATAGTTCAGTTAGAATCAATACTCCCATTGTTTTTAATCATTGTGTTTCATAACTTGCTAAGAAGCTTTCTCACCTTCTTCCTGGTTCACAGTGAAAGTATATTCCTATTCCTTTGTCATTCTTGCTGTGATCATAATTCAATCATGATAAATGAGCATGGGAATACACTATCACATTGCTCTAGGAATACTAATTTGGGAGCAGGTTCTGCTTAACTAAGTGTGATTTACTTCTGGGTAAGAACCTGTTAAAATGAAAAGTGCTCTACTTCCTGGTTGGTAGGCAAACATCTTACATCCATTGGGCCTCTATTTTTTTCCTAATAGAAGTTTGATATGCAGAAATGAGTAGCAAAGCATCTTCTGATAAATCAAGCTGTCTTAAAATCTTCCTCCTGTATGAGATAACCTAGAATTGTTGCTCCAGATTTTTATGGGGCACAAATGGAATTTGGGATAGTAAAAGAATGAGACCAGGAAAAACAAATGTATACTGAAAGCATGCTATATCTAACTTATGTTAGTTTTTCAGCAACAGTATAAGCATAAGAGATCTAAATACAATTAATGCTAAAATACAATGACTACTTTATATTTGGAAGTCCTACTCATTCATCTATCCTGCTCATGCTGTTATGCTGACCATAGTCAACTATCTTGAGGCAAGATGGAAGACATGGCTTGTGGACAAAGTATCTTAAGGCAGTTTGAGATGGAGCACCCTGTGATCTTTTCTTTAGATCAACTTCTGATCCCTTTATTCTTCCAGGAATAGGATCTTCAATTCCCCAGCTTTGCATGTACAAGTCTGTATGAGATCTGAGTGATTGGTTTCTCTTGGGAATCAGCCTCCTTCATTGTTTAAAGAAGGAGTCCAGGCCTGGAAATCTGGATAGGTCAAGGAATTAGTATTTGCTTCTATGTTTGCTATTTCCAGTTCCTCCACTTCAGAATCCTGCACCTGCTTTGGGACATAATATCAGTGCCTTTTTTCTTCTCTCTAACAGCTCACATTTCCTCTTCATTTCCTACATTTAAGACAATATTGATTTCATATTTGCACACAGGCCTATAGTCTCAACACAGAGTATTACTTGGAAAGCGAGAGCAAGGCTAGTGAAGGCTGTCATTTCCCCCCTTCTTCTTTTTTCTTTTTGGTTTGCACACACACAGAGAAATAGTGATCAGACAATGACAACAAGGCAGGCAAACAGAAGCTACTGGAGAATAGCTGTGCTTATGAGCTTCCTGCATTTGGATGTCTTACACCTGTTCACTTGTTTGTTTCTTTCATTTTGCAGAAGAGAAGTAAACTCAACTGGAAGAATCTTACTCCTTTTGCATCTCTGTTCTGCTGCGTTAGAGTTGGCCATTCTTTTGGGGGTGTCTATGCGAATTTTGTACAGTATGATTTCCAATGGGTCTGGGAAGTATTTATTCTCTCTTGTTCACATATCTCTCTGCCAGCTTTACCTATCATTTATTCTGATTTTGCCACATAACTATTTTGCTT
Organism: Pareas carinatus; assembly: GCA_032468095.1. Taxonomy (NCBI): domain Eukaryota; kingdom Metazoa; phylum Chordata; class Lepidosauria; order Squamata; family Pareidae; genus Pareas; species Pareas carinatus. Next base: position 184,129 of record JANHFO010000709.1, read on the forward strand.
CATGATGTTTAATTTTAAAAAATCAACTTCTATTTTTGTTAGTTGAATGGATTTATATATATATGCTTGTTCTGACCTGGATATAAAGACCGACTGGTGCAAACTAAACCACAAATTCCACATAGTACATTTCCAACAGTATGGCCATCCTAGTCATTTTTCAATGATCTGGACTGTTAGCAGTGACTCTGGCATGAACTGAGTTTGTTCAAAGTACAGCTAAAGGGAGTAAATAGAGGAGGATACTAAACTGAATGTAGCTTGTTTAGAGAGAAAGGTACGAATGATGTGCAATGAATCAAAAGTTCCCACAGCTTAAAAAAGAAAAGATCAAATTCAAACATAGAACAATATTTATATAAAGATACAGTACTAGGTATTTGACTTAGTATTTCTTATTTCAACATAGTGGCTTGGTCAGCCAGGCTTTTTGACCTTCTTTTCTCCTTTAATATTTGCAGAGGTTCTGATGGTAGATGGTAGAACACAAATCAACATGCCCTGATTTCTTTAAGTTTTTCCCTGTGAACAGCTCAGTTTCTGCTCAGACTTCACTTATTCTTTGTTACAATTCATGTTCTTGTCCCACAAACCCAAGCAGTCAGTTAAGAAATTATATTTTTCTGCTGGCTAGCCAATACACAGTTTCTTGCTTATCCCCTCTAAATAGATGCTCTCCACTTCAGCTCCCTTACTTGAAAGATAAAATTAAATTATTTTTGTCAGCTCTCTGATATAATTTGAGATGGTAACTTACTCTTTTGTTTAAGGCTCACTCCAAAGACTACAGTATTATGGTGAACTGCCATCATGGCATATGCAGGAGCATTTTAAGGTGATGCTAAATTCTGCTATTAGTGAGCTTGAAAAAAATGTTCACGTGGGAAGGTGCAGGGTGTAGTGTCTAGATACAGATGGATGCATACTAGATCTGAGTGCCCAATTTTCTCCAATGGACAGTTGAGACCAACTTTGCGATCCTCTCTAATAGCTTTCTTTGGTTTATCCAAAGTTAGCTGGACATTACATTAAAGATTGTAGTTCCATCCCAATATTCAATAGTCACACCACTATTTTCGAACATGATTCCTCTTTTGTCTGCTCACAAGAAAATCACTTTCAGAAAAGACTCCACAGTAACACTCCTGTGAGCATTTCCTACTGCTAAGTGAAGTTATTTTCATTGCTTTCTGTTGACCAGGCAGGCAGGAAAAGCTGTTCAAGGCTGTTTATCACCAACAAGTAGCCTTGGTCAACAAGTATTAGCAAAACAGTCCCAGCTTGCAAAGAAAATGTTCAGGCAAATGCAGGATGGCAGTGTTAGACAAAAGGACCAGTTGGGGAGCAACCAAACACCTACAGGTGATGCTTAGTCGAATAGAATAGGATAGGATAGGATAGGATAGGATAGGATAGGATAGGATAGGATAGGATAGGATAGGATAGGATAGAATTTATTGGCCAAGTGTGTCTGGACACACAAGGAATTTGTCTCTAGTGTACATGCTCAATACTTACATACAGGCTACAATTAACTAACTGTGGTTACAATCATAACGCTATAACTGACAAACATTGATTACAATTCTAAGATACATTCATTATCTTAAAGTACATTCATCATGTCATGTACGTATTAGGTGCATTCATAATCATAAAGTATATTCATCATGTTATGAAGTGCAATCATCAAGTCACAAAGCATTTTATCATGTCATAAGCTTAAAGTACATTCATCATGTCATCATCTCACAAAGCATTTCGCCATTTCAAAACATTTGTGACAAAACATGTCACAAAACACATTCATCATGCTATGATGAAGAGATGCGATGAAGCAAACATACCAGTGTTTAAATAAGGAGCTGTCTGGAAGCCAGGGTGGCCAGATGTTTAGAATTCTTACCAGACAGTCCAGATTTTTTAAAGGTTTACTCTCCATTCACCTCCATGTTCTGGCAGATACACCTTCGCTGTGCTTTTTGTTTGCATGGACTGCTCTGCTTCAGTCTCCTGTCTGGCAAGACTTCCATCTATGGACTGCAGCATCCTTAGAGGACAGGAAAGCATTTTCTGAGTACCCCTATTGTTCTGTGATAGCAGCCAGCAAACATGTCTTCTTTCTCTCAGCAGCTGTCAGTGCACATTTTAAAAGTTTGCTAACAGAACAGCTGATGTTTCCATTGCTTGCAAGTAGAAAAAACCCAACAGATCCCATGTGGGTATATTGGGGTGGAAGAAGGGGGAGACTATGCATATCAATGTGAAAAGATAGGAATCTCTATATGTGTGGGGAGTATGCCAGCAATGTTGCTCACTATTATCGTTTTGATAGTTGGAGGTACATTTTGCTCAACCTCCTCCCCACTTCATTGTCCTCTTTTCCTTGAATATTTTAATGGCCACCCAGATGGAAGTCCAATGTAAAGAAACTGCAGAACTGGGTTTACTCAGAAATGGACATTTATAATTCCTCAGTCCTCGAAATCTTTGTTTCACACTGCAGTTCCACCACAAAGAGTTACGAATTGACTGAAGAATGTCTCCATTTTAGAAAATGATCCCACAGTGTCATCCCTTTGAAGTTGGATAGGCCAAGAAATAGACATCACAAGGATTTCAGGAGTGTTACCTTATTGTGGGTATAGTACCAGAGCCTTTAAGAAACTTAAATTATTCTTTGCCCCATCTTATGTAAAAGAAAATCAAGGAAGGTGGGGCCTAGTCTGAATTTCTTTCTTGTGCTTTTCATTTTTCCCAGGACTCTGATTGCTGTTTCATCTCCCTCCCTTCCAAGATCATCTCTACAATGTTTTACATCAGGTTTCCAGCACTGAGTTGAGCAAAAAAGCAAGAGCAAACTTGAAAACTGGACTCCTGGGAGTATGAGATAATCAGCATATAATAAACACCTGGATGGACAAAGCTGCCATATTGATGCATTTCCTACGACCTCTGTGGCTATGTTGCTGTGTATACATTTTGTCATATTTCTAGTTTAAACTGCAGAACCAGAACATAACCAGAACAGAAAACAACTTATGGATGTGCTTCAATAGCTCCCATTCTACAACCTGTCCTTTTCCTTTTGATGTAATATTATGATTATCTTTCTTACTGGCAGAAATATTTAAGGAAGAACCATAAGGAAGGCACTGTGGGATGGATTTACAGAGAGACCACCATTAAATAGCACTCGGCTGATTAATTACTTCAGACCAGCAAGAGAACTCAGCAACAGATCGTAATGTTATTATCCACCATTATTCTTCACTGATCAAAGGCAGGCATTTCTTTCTTTCATTCTTCCGCGAAGTCCCATAATGAGATTTACCTGCAGTGAAAGGGACAGAGCTGCATTCTTAAAACTAAGGTTTTCTACGGTAATATAATGCAAAGGAGGAATGAACCCATCCTCTTCCGGGGACCAGCTGGAATCAAGGCACACCTGCCAGTGTCAGCTCTCAGCTTTATCTTGGCAAAGCATTTACTTCTCTGCCATGTCAATCTGACTGGGGCAGTAAATCAGAAGCCAATGGGAGCTCATGTCTCCAGGCTGTGTGAAGCACACAGCAAATATATCTGTGTGGTGATGGAAAGGGCAATGTTTTCTCCCTTTCATCCCAGTCACACAGGCCGTGTACATTTCTGAAAACATGTGCTGATATGTTGAGCTAGCATGTTTTCCAACTCAGCTGGCAGTTAATATCAGATCACCTTGGGGAATGGTAGATGAATGTTGCACTAAACAAGTTAGTGCCATTGCAAACCATTGGAAACATAGGAAACCAAGGTGAGTTTCCTTGTTTTTGCTACAGCAGTGACCTGAAAATATTGCCTCCGTTCCTGATTTTTATGGGCAGAGTTAAGAAAGTGCTCTTAAATTAGGTGCAGTAGTGACGGATGAAAAGAAAGGGACATATTGTGAAGAAGTACAATGCAAATAGTCTGTCTTTCTTTCTTTTCTTCCTCACTGAAAGAAGAATGAAGCATTACTCTTTTTTGAACTTAAACTTAAGTCCTGGTTCTTGAAGGCTCAATGCCTAAACATCTGAATGACTCCATTGGCATTGACAAATTGTCAATTGGCATTGACAAAGTCAATGGCAAAAGGCAGCTTTATTTGAAACAGTTTACATCCTGTGATGATACCTCTAACAGCATCTTTCTATACCAGGTTCTTGCAGCAAACCAATAATACAAAACAGTAACCCTCTCTATGTCAGACAAATGTTACAACCACTTTGCTATCGAAATACCATTGACAACAATAGCTACAGCAGAGATAAAGTTGCAAGATGGAAATCACTGACAAGGAGGAGGCATGCTTCCCTCCCTAGAATGGAAAACTGGACATCACCTATCCAGATAGTGGGCTAATTCTTCCCACTTTGTATCTTTTCCCTCTTCTTTCTCCAGTCTCTCAATTCCTTTTCTACTATAAGAGTATTTGCCTGCATATGTATGTAAATTCCCCACTTACTCAAATTCCTTAAAATATATTCATATGTCAATTAGCAATAGCAATAACACTTAGACTTATATACTGCTTCACAGAGTTTTGCAGCCCTCTCTAAGAGGTTTACAGAGTCAGCATATTGCCCCCAACAATCTGGGTCCTCATTTTACCATCCTCAGAAAGATGGAAGGCTCAGTCAACCTTGAGCCAGTGAGGATTGAACTACTGACAACCTGCAAAATAACCTGCAATAGTGCATTCTAACCACTGAGACACCGTTTTGTGGTAAACAAACAAAGTATTTAAAAAAGCTAAATATTTGGTAGGGATGGGCCTACTTCACACTGCATGCTGATTCCCTGTGTGGGGCTCCATCTTCAGCTTTCAAAGGAAGGGAATCAATAAGTTTGTATGTGTACGTGTACTGAATTTTTGAATGCAATATAGAATGCTGGAGATCTTAATTAAATTGTAATAAAAGATATAGCTAGACTCAGAAAATGCTTAAATAGCTCTCAAAATGACCGTACAGAACCATCACTCTAAATTTCAATATCTCTAGTCCTATATTGACTTATAATTATTCCCCGAGATAACGGTTTGAGCTATTGGACAACAAATTTAAAAAGGGCTGGTGGTTAAAATTCTGAACAAACAGATTGAGGAACATTTCTGCTTAAAGTGGAAGAAGACACTGAAGAGAATATTCCATTATTACCCCTGGGTTGGTCAAGAGCAGATTCTCTTCAGCGCATTATGGTTTCAGGCTCTGTAGCTGAACCTATTAGGCTGCTGTTTCCAGCTGAGAAAGGAAGGAAGGAGGCTTCTCTTCCATTTCTTCTGTCACATTCCTTGCAGATTGAGGTGCCATTACATCTCAGCAAATAGCTTCAGGTTATTTTCATTGGTCTCTCTACCGGAAGGCCATTGAAGAGACTAAATCATCGCACAGGCAAAATTGTTTTTATATACCCCAGTGATAGTGTGTAAGTGATGATTTTTAAAAGCCATGTTGATATATTTGAACTTTACAGAAAAACATTAGGAAATATATGTCAGATTGGACTTGAACAGTTGAAGTGCTAGCCACTCTGCAGAGGTGTTTTCAAGAAGAGCCTGTGAAATATTTCACATCAAAAAATTGCAGGCTGTTTTTTGCGAGGGCGGGAGTTTGCTCTTTCCTCCTTTTCAGACTGTTGTCTGAACTTGGCACTTTTCATATTAAGGAGTGTTGCATGCAGGAATATATCTATGGGACAAGAGTGCTTCTCCTGGATAATACTGAAGGGAGAAGAGAAATGTAGTGCAGCAAAGATACTGAGCAGGTTGCTCAAGGAGATATTATGTAGGAGACAATATTTGCACCAAGGATCCCACAGTTATTATTTAAGCCAGTATTTTTCAAGCTTGGCAACTTTAAGACCTGTGGACTTCAACTCCCAGAATTCCCCAGTCAGCATGTGATTTAACCCCCTTGTCTCAGAATCCTTATCTCCGAGTATTCAATCCCCTTCAAATCTTGTAGCACAGATTGCTGAGGGCATCATTACAGTCTCTAGCTGGGATTCTTCTCTTATTTCCCACCTGCCTGGCATACTCTCTTCTCCTTTTGCATAATGGATCAGTTGTGAGTAATGGGAAATGGCAGGGCAGCCAAGCTGGCTGGCAGAGCTTAATGAAGAATATGGAAATCTCATCAGTCCAATCAGGCCAGCAAATGAAACTGTTTTCCCCACCCCCACCCCCTCAACTACCCCTGATGTGAGCAGAAAACTAACAAGGCCTTCCATCCCAGTCTTGGAGTGCCTCTGCCATTTTTTTATTGACAACCTGGCTACAAATTTCATTTTGGTTGAGGGCAGCCTTTGGCCCTATTTCCTGAGTTTCCCCTGAGCAATTTTTGGCAGTTAGCAGAGTCTGGAAGCCTTCTAGTGTGGCCTTTCAGACAGCCACTCCCGGAGTAGCAGCTGAACCTTACTTTCCATCTTCTTTGTGCTGATGTAATCTTTTGACACAGAAGATTAATGGTGAGTAAGAGGGTACCAACTATAGAAATGAATTGTTTAAGAGTAATCCCCAGCCAAGTACTATAGTGGTAGAGGCAGACGATCATGATGAAGCCTACCATAGGAGACAGGAAACAAAATAAGCAGGGTCCTGCTATGGCATTTCAGTCCCGCTACAAGTCTCACTCATGCCGTCCTTTGGCATATTGTGCTGCTTCAAGTGTGTTTATCACGTTGATGAAGTTCATCTCCTTGATTTATTGTATCTGGGCATGGTGCTCATCTTCCCTGGAATATCACTTGAGTGGTGTAATTTGTCTAATTGCTGTCGTCAAAACTTGGGCAATAGGGCCAGAGATGGAGAATAAAACATTAAAAATCTGGGAAGAAAAAAGCTGAAAGTCAACGGAATAAATCTTTGAGTGAGAATGATTATCTCTCTTTTTTAAAAAAAAAACAAGCAAACTCAAAATGGGTTTAAACAGAAGACAATAAACTAGGTGTGGCTTACATGGTATAACTCTGCTCATCTTGATGCAATTTTCAATTTTACCCATGGCAATTAGCTCAGGACTGAGATGTCAGCCCAAGAGACATTTGTGGTAGGAGAGCAGACCACCCACTCAAGCACAGGCACCCCTCCATGAGTGACCTCCTTACTGGTTTAAAGTTTATTAAGCTGTACTTTGTTTTATCCCAAAGAGATGTCCATTTCCACTTTACCGCCTGTGACTTAGATAGTAATTTCTTTTAAGAAGAGAGGAAGCTGCTTGCTTTGTTTTTGCCACAAGGAGTAGTTTAACCCTAGGTCTATCACAACAGGATAACTGTTGTGTAGATCCGAAATGATTGGGAATAACAAAATGCACAAAACTAGCATGGAACTCCCATGCTGAAGCAGCTATTCTAGTGTCTTACTAATTTCCAGGCATAATTCAAAAGACTGATAAAATTATATAAAAAGCTAAAAGTTTTGGGGCTGACCTATGTGATATTTTGATCTTGCCCATGTGAGCCTAACCTTAGTTTTAAAGTTCCTATTGGGTATCTCTCCTTTTCAAAAATAAATTTAGTAAAGACCAGGAAAGTAATGCATAACTTAGAGTCTCTAGGGCCACATAACTCTTCTAAAAGCCTAGGGTGTGGAATATAGAATGTATTTTGAGAAAGGTCATTGTATTTAAAGTTGCCATGTGCCAGAAGGGATACTTACTAAACAAATGATCACTGTTTAATCTGAATTAATTGAAGAACTCAAATATAAATTTGATTCTGTTTTGATGCGGTTTGACCCTAACCGTAATTGTACTGAGGTTTTAGTGTGTGTTCCTCGGCATGTTGCTCAAAAGTCATCAATTGTGCAAACTTTTGCAGAGAAATAATTTCCTTCTTTTTATCTATGCTATTCAAACTGAAGAATCACATTCTTTGAATTTCTTTATTTTAAAGCACTTTAATTACTTTAAGCTCCTTTCTTCCTTCCCTCCCTCCC
>JANHFO010000709.1:196688-207677 GCA_032468095.1 Pareas carinatus
GTGGCTTTTGGGTTGCAGTTTGGGCACTTGGTCTTTAAAAGGTTCGCCATCACTGATATATAACATTAAATTTCCACATTTTAAAAAATCTTGGTGACCCAGGGCTCAAACCTAGGGAAGAGTTAGTCTTAAAAGGTCACATCTGCCACTGGTTTACATATTTACAACTTAAAGATTTAAATTAGATTAAAAGAATCATGGGCTTGATCCTGTTACAAATGAAATGGAAATCATATTGTGCAGTACTGATGAACATAATATTGCTAAGATGTATAAATTGTTATTGAAATCAAACCTGGAAAATGAGTGTGTGAAACATTGTATGATCCAGTGGGCAAGGAATTATGGTTATACTATAATGCTTGACCAATGGGAGAATATGTGGAAGAAGGGTTTGAAATTTATACTAAAGTATAATCTAAAATTTTTTACAAGATGATGTACCAATGGTATTTAACTTCTGATAACTTATCAAGAATGTGCAAAGGCATTTCTAATGTATGTTGGAAGTGTAAAACTAAAGAAGGGATTTTTTACCACTTATGATGGTCATGCAAAAGAGCCAAGAATTATTGGAATATGATTCATAAATGAATACAAAAAATCCTGAAAGTTGACTTTGAGATGAAACCAGAGACATTTCTTTTAGGAATAGGGATAAAGATTTGGATTTTTTAGCTGATTTCTCAATGTTCATTCTTCATTTTCAACCTTTATTAAATATACAAATATGTGCCTTAAATTCTGTGAGAGGGAAGAATGGGCAGGACAGTAGGTTGTAGAGTAAGTGGTCTTCATTCCATTTTCCTGAATAAACTGCTTTTTAAACTTAAAGGACTACAGGGATGCAACCTTCCCTCAAATATTGTTTTGTTTTGTCCTTGAGAGCCAGTTCAATTTACCCTTAGACTATTTAGCACTAGTTTGCTTAGTTCTTTATTTGGATGCTGATTTTCAAGATGTTTAAAAAAGGCAAACCAAATGCATTGTTGCAAACTTGGTATAAAACCACTTATGTACCATTTGCCATCTCAATTTGTAAAAAGCTGCATTGTATGACCTCTAATTTTATTCTCCTGCAAAATATTGTGTGTTGGGATGCAGATTAGAAACTTCCACAATGATGTTGAGTTTCAATACTGAAATCTTGTCATTTAATCTGAATGGTTCAAATTTAAAGTCTTCTTTACACTTAAAGAAGCATGGAAGAAGAAACCCTGAAGCCATTCTGAGAATCATTTGATCAATTCATCTTTTTCATTTCCACCCAGCAATTACACAATCAAAAAGATCTCCAGAGTACAGATGAGCTGGTTTCCACAAAATTACTAGGAGTCAAGCTCAAATCCAAAACACCCATTGTTTTGCTTAGACATCAAACCTCTAAATAAAGAAGGTTAGCACTACCTTGCCTTTTCTCCAAATCTACTTTCACTTGCAAATTCCAAATAGAGAATTTAAGTACTGCAATTATTCCTTAAACTCTCATGAACAGTTAGAAAATAGTAATCAACATTTTCAAGCCAAGATCAGTGACTGATCAGTATGGCTTACCTAGTCTACATGCTTAGTCTATAGTGGGATTTAGTTATAGTAAACTATGGAAATGGCCATGGCTAATATTACTACCCAGCAAGAATGGACAACTGCCAATTATCCGAGATATTTGAAGAAACTATAAAAAATGAAAACACCATTGGACTCTTATGCATGGGTGATTAGCACTTCAACCATTTGAACAGAATGGCAGGAGGGTGGGAAAGAGTTTTGATAGCAAAGCAACATTTAAGTCTAATAGTTGAGTAACTGCAGAGTAAATGGATGGCATGCTCTTGTTAAGGAGCACGGCACTGTCTGATCTATGCAACTGTCATGCATAAACATAAGAGAATAGATCTTCAAAATGCAACCCAAAATCACATAAGGATCAATGCCTCCAACTTCCCAAGGAATCTTATTACCTTTCAAATCTGCTTTTGATTGAGAATTCAATGGGGCAAACATCTTACAGCACATCTCCTTCTCTTTCACCATGTAATCTCTGTAATATCTGCAAGTTAAAGCAAATTGTTTCAGCACTTGAGTGCCATCAGTTTTTAAAAAGCAAATATTTTGAAACAGTCTAAATATCCAACTATTTGCTCTGGAACTAGAGAACTATGTGAGTGTGGCTAATAACATCAAGAACTGCAATTCGGCAGGTTTTGCACTTAGTTTAATGAGCCTTAAAATCAGACTGACTTTAGTGCCATACTCATCAGGAGTCACAACAGAAGTCTCCAGCTGAATATATTGAATATCATTTGTTGAAATGCAGTATTTCTGTTATTGTTATTTTTATATTACTTTTATTATTGATATCAGTTAAAATTAATTTTAATTTAACAGCTGAATATGTTGTGCATCATTTTATCTGTATTAATACATTTTCAGTTGCAAATATAACGATCACTTGATAAATGACCCTTTAAGCATGAAATTCTAGAAGACACTCAATGTTTCTAAAGTAGAAGCAAAATATTTGCTAAACAAAGAAACCAGTTATTGCAAAAGCCAACCAAAACCATGGCTATTCTCTGGTGAGCAGGCTTGCAAAAACTTTTAGTGGAAAGAACCAGTAAAATTCTCCTCCTAGATTTCTGTTGAAGTGCTAGAAAGATTGTTAGCATTAAAATGTCCTGTCTAGCATAAGAGAAAAATGCATTTTACTCTGTCCAAATAAAGGCATTTTTCCAGCTGTACATTATCCAGAAAAAAATGAATCTGCACTTAGCAAAGAACTGAGAGGGAAATCATCTAAAGAAACAACCAAGGAGCTTCAGAGGAGGAATAGGGAAATTTTCCCATATCCTAAAAGCAATGTTTCCAAACTCTGGATAAGTGAAACAGATCTTTTATGCACATTTGATCAATATTTCAATGGAATTTACCATCTCAAGATATTTAACCTACAAGTACTGTGTTTTCCCCTATAATAAGTCTGGGTCTTATATTAATTAGGTCTTATTTTCCGGTTAGGTCTTATTTTCGGGAAAATATCTTACTAAATGTGTCCATCTGGCTGATGATCTTAACTGGGACCTATTTTTAGACTAGAACTTATATTACAAGCATCCAGAAAAATCATGCTAGGACTTATTTTCCAGTTAGGTTTTATTTTGGGGAAATCAGGGCAGTCCTTATTTAACAACTAGTCGCTTAATGACCATTTGAATTTATGATAAGAACTAGGTATGACCTGGATTCAAAGTTCCAAAGGCCACACACCCCTCTGCAGTCATATGATCGCATTTTTGAGTGCTCAGAAACTGTCCCACATTTACAATCATTTGCTGGGCCTGTTTTGTGACTATAATTTTCAGCTTTTTATGCTGATTTCCATGGTGACTTGCTTAACAACTGCCACAACTTATGACTGTAACTCTAAGCTCACTTATGGTTGTAAGTTGAAGACCAAAGCGGTACTTTGTAGCAAACTAATGCTATTTCTGCCTATTTGGTATGCTCACTTATTCAGTTCAATATACAGTTTAATCATTAGAAGAATATTTAGGATTGAATAGCTACATGGAATACATTTGAACCATTACCATGAATCTAAGTGGTAAGTGAATGAGTATCCAATTAAGCTAATTTGTTACAAAAATATAGCAGCCAAGAAGGTTCTCTATCACCTGGCCAGCTTTTTCAATTCATTGTTAATATCTTGATTGAAGGGCTGTTCTTTCTGGGCTTTGATCAGAAACTCTCGGGCTTTCTCATATTCTGCTAAGTAAAGGCAAGCCTGGAAAGTAAGAATACAGAATATTCGTAAGTTGTAACTGCAGTTTGATCAGTTTTCTTGAAGAGTAAAACAAGGTAAAGGAATTTTTTTCCTGCCAGGTACATACAGCAAGCTGGGATTTTTTGCAATTCTGCCTTATTTTAATTGTAAGCAAAAAGTCTTGCACACAATACAGGTTCATACAATGGACGCCTTAGGGCTATTATTCACACTAGTTTTGAGAGCATGTCCCAGACACAAAGAATGATAGCTATATAGTGTGGGGAGGAGGAACCTATCATAAAACAGTAAACAGCCAGACAAAATGCAGCAATCTGTCAGTCAATCAGAGTTGGAAGGGACCTTAGAGATTTTCTAGTCCAGCCCCCCTGTTCAAGCAGGAGACCCTAAACCATTTCAGACAAGTGGCTGTCCAGGCTTTTCTTAAAAACCTCCAGTGATGAAGGACACACAACCTCTGAAGGCAAAAGCTGTTCCACTGGTTAATTATTCTCACTGTTAGGAAGTTTCTCCTTAATTCTAGATTGCTTCTCTCCTTGATTAATTTCTATCCATTGTTTTTTGTCTTGCCTTCTGGTGCTTTGGAAAATAAGTTGATCCCCTCTTCTTTGTGGCAGTCCCTCAAATATTGAAATATTGCTCTGATTTCACCCCTAATTTTTCTTTTCTCTAGACTGGACATACCCAATTCCTGCAACCGTTCCTCATGTTTTAGTCTCCAGGACTTTAATCATCTTTGTTGCTCTTCTCTGCACTTTTTCCAAAGTCTCAGTGAGTTTTTTGTAATGTGGTGACCAAAACTGGATGCAGTATTCCAGCTGTGACCTTACTAAAGATTTATAAAGCAGTTCTAATACTTCACGTGATTTTGATTCTATGCCTCTGTTTATGTAACAAAGGGTTGTATTAGCCCAGTGGTGGTGAACCTATGGCATGCATGCCAGAGGCGGCACTCAAAGCCCTCTCTGTGGGCATGTACACTGTCACGTCACCAGATTTCTTTACTAGAAAGCCAGAGGGGCGTGGGGCTCCTCTCTTCTTCTCCACATGCACCTGAGGATATTTCTGACATCACCCGCCCCTCTGCCCAGCAGCCCAATGGCAGCACTTCCTCCCTCCCCTATCTGGGTTAAGGTGGGCAGCGCGGAGTCTGTGGGGAAGATGAGAGGAAGAGCTAGGTTGGAGGGGAGCATAGCTCACAGAGGACCACAGAAGGCCACTGGAAGGCCCTGCGGGTGGGATGGGGGGTCACTGATGGTTACGGGCGGGGGGGCGTTTTGCCGTGTTGGCACTTTGCAATAAATAAGTGGCTTTTGGGTTGCAGTTTGGGCACTCGATCTCTAAAAGGTTCGCCATCACTGTATTAGCCTTTTTGGCTGCTGCTGCACACCGCTAACTCATATTTAATTGATCAAATTGTCAAATTGATCAAATCAAAAGTCAATTTGATGAGATTATTTCCTCCCATCCCCCCTAGCCTAGAAAACTGTCTGTCAACCCTTGTTTATCTGTGTCAAATTGGGTACATTTACAAGCAAAGCACAGATCTGCAGTTACTTGGCATCCATGGTTTCCATATTAATACACATTTTTAAAAGTTGGGTTTAATATTGTGTTACTCCAGCTATTGTGATTTGTAAGTCATGATTCATAGTTTAGCTGGTTGTGAATTCCCACAAATTGTATTTCAGTAAGAATAGTTTTAATAAGATATGAATTAGAACAATATGTAATTTAAATCATTGCCTAACTGCTTTTGTTTGGTTTTCCGTCCACAGATGTTAATTAGAAACAGGAAAGCAAAACAATTAACATAATTTCCAAACTGAGACTTCTGCATAAGAAAAGCAAAGCAAAAATAATAAGACACCATGTACCATAATATAATCTATAAAAAGTAAAGCAGAATCTTCATAAAATTGTTCTGTTAAAATTATTTCCTTTAAAACTCTTCATATATTGATGGCATTCACTGACACTGCCTAAGTACCTAATGGTGAATAAACTGGTGAATAAAATAAAAAATGGTGGAAACTTTTCACACACTATTTTCATTTTTAGAGCTAAAACAAGAATTGTGCCAATTTTAGTTTTTATAGTCAATTTACAGTATGAAACACCAAGTAATTACTGTAAGCTGATGATTGAGGCTAAAACATTTTAATACACTCTTAGCAAATTATAAGCTTAGTTCATAGTTTCTATTACTCAAACCTGCCCTAACAATTTCCTAGCAGGAAGCAACGCTAGATTTTACTTTTAAAAAACCCTCAGAATTCTGCTGGGTATACAAAATGGAAAGAAAAAAACCACTTCTTACCTGGCCACATCTGAAGAGGGCTTTAGCATTCTTTTTATCTAGCTCTAAGGCTTTTTCGCCATAGGCAAGGGCTCGATTAGGACATTCCAACTTCAAGCAAACAAAAGATAAGTTCAGGAAGACCAGAAGCCTGGCAGCATCAACTTTGTCTTTTTCAGCCTCCTTGGCACATACACGATTGAGTACTGAAGAAGCCTGGTGAGTAAAGATAAAACAATAAGCTTACATGAGCAAAAAGATCTGTGATAGAGAATTGCTGGAAATGCTCTTATTAGACAAAGGTACTGACTGCTATATGTATTGGGTAGGATGTATGCTGACTTGGGAGACAATTCAAACAAATGTTTATGTACTATTTATTAAGAGTTTTATTCTGCCTTCCATTAAGGAGCCCAAGGGGCCTCCACTATTTTTTCTCACAATCACTGTCAGGTTGGTTGGGCTGAGAAAGACAGTCCAATTACTCAGTGGGTTTCTACACTAGCACCAGAGCCTGGGTCTCTTCAACCATCTTAACTCTATACCACACAGGCTCTTTTAAATGATAAGGGTCTTGTTTCTTCTGTATAGTTGTTCCCCCAATCTTATTAATTTGGGGAAGAAAGAACTTTCACAAGTGGTCAAACAAAAGCCATTCTTTTCAGATTCTGGTCAATGTTACCAACATTAAAATGCTGCATAGATTGGTATTATTACTTCTTGCGATCTTGATGCTGTCCCTCTGCTGATGCAGCCTAGGACTGCATTGGCTTACAATTATTCACATTTTGATGTGAGTAGGAAGAGAAGACTGTTGTGCTAGATATAATATATATTTCTATTCTAAATTTCTAGACATAGTTTGTGAGTCACTCCCCTATTCAATGTTACTTACCCGCTTGTATCTCTCCTTGGCATCCATGAAGCGTGTCTGACGGAAGAGGTAATTGCCAAATTCGCGTTCTGTTTCTGCTACCTTTATAATTTTCTCCAATGGAAATCTATCCTGTTGCTCCTATGCAGAGAAGCAACAATCTAATTAAGAGAAAATAGCCCCAATAGTTATACGTTGATGCTAGAACTGTTATGCTGGAAACCCACAAAAATTAGTTTTTTAAAGCCCTATATGGTTTAAGTCTCAACTCTTTGAAAGACTGCCTCTCCTACTACAAACCTGCCTTATTTTTAGAGACTCTTTTAAATATTTCCCATTACCAGAAGCTCAATGATATTGTGGTCATAGGACAGCATCTTGTCCAGGCTATGGAATGCTGTCTACCAAGCAAGGTATATTCGGCCCACTCTTCCAGCATTTAGGAAAATACAAAAATGTATCTGTTTTTGTTATAATTGCTTGCTGATTTAACTTGTTTTAATTTGGTTGCCTTTTTATTGTTTACAGCTTGAAAACAACATGATCATGCCACAGACCAGACATGAGAGCCACAGGTATGCTATGCAATTTAAAATATTCTCTTGAAATATCTTCCTTTTCAATCTCTCCACTCTGCAAGGGGGATTGGTAGAAAAAGCACACGTTTTGTAGGCAATTTCTATTTGTTTGACCCTTTCCTGATGCTGGTGCAATTGCATTGCACTTGATGTGTAGAAGAGCAAACAGTTTACTCTCTTGAAATTCCATCTCCAATCGATCTGCCCTGAAGGGGGGGGAGAGAAAAGCAAAGGAGAGATGGCCTTCCCCTCCTTGCTAAGCCATGCAGTCATAGACATCACATGACTGCATGGCTTAGTGACAACAATCTTGGCAGTCTCCATTGCTGTCATTAAGCAAGGACCATGCAGGTTCTTAGGTGAGGACCTCATGTGATGGTGACAAAGGAATAGGCACTGAAACTGCATTCCAGGCAAACAAGTCAGAGCATGGCTGGGTGCTATAGAGCATGAGATCCTCATACCATCTGGGAACACCTTGGGAGAAAAAAGCCAAATGAACTTGCAATTTCCTGCTGGCTTCCTCCTTGACTTTCCTTACGTGAAGCCAACAGGGAAGGTTGCAAATAGTGATAATGTGACTATACAATGCTGCAAACATTGTAATACAAGTTGGATGCCAAGAGCCTGGATTGCCATAGGATGCAATGACGGCTGCAACTTCAAGGTCTGGTCATAAGTCCCCCTTGTTCAATGCTGCTGTAATTTGAATGGCCACTGATTATTTAGATTTATATACCCCCCCTTCTCCTGAAGGACTCGGCGGTGTACAGATAACATAAAAATTTAACATTGAACTTTAACAATATTTGCAAAATATGGGATATGGGGGGAAGGGAATGGGAAGAAGGGAAGGGAGTCGGGATACCTTGTGCCCACAGTGGCTGAAGAACAATGCCCTCTTCCATTTATCCAGCAGATTGGTGAGGTCGTTGACATCTAGGAAATACTCAAATCATGCTAGATAAGTGTCCCAGTGCTCCATTGCAGGGTTGAAAGGCGTTGGAATGCAGACATGCTTGCTGCTTTTTAATTGTTTTACATTTGGCGTGCAAATGTCGATCTTCGCTTGTCTGCCTGGTGGAATGTCCATTTGCTGCTCTCGTAGCTCTCTGGCATCAGCTCTACTTCTGACTTATTTCAGCTCTTTTCTGGCCTCAGTTCTTCTTGAATACCACCTTTGTCGCCAGTGCTAAGTTCGGGGTGAAAGGAAGAGGCAGGAGGCGAGAGTACTTGCAGCTCTTTTATTGAATGATACAAAGTATCCAGTGGCTGTCTTCCTGGCAGGGCTCATTCTTTATAGATCTCTGCCAGGCCGGCCAGCCAATCACTTTTGAATGTTTTCCCGCCCCCCCCCCTGTGGCGGGGGCGGACCTGGGCAGAAACTACCCTTGTACCAGATTGAAGACTTCTCAATATATTTGAGAATGCATACTTTGCATGTATTGCAATAATGTATAAAAGAATATTTTGGGTGCTTTTGCTGTTGGATAATTCCAAATTATTGGAGCATATTTCTACTACATGTATGGAGTTTTTGGTTCATGAAAGTCATGGACTAGATTTATGAGACACATATCAGCAATAGAATAAACATAGGTTTGCACAAATATCAAAATAGAATCAAATGTATGGTTCCACATGGTCTCCTTTTTCTATGGGATACAACAACTATTGCTAGAAGCAATGACCAACTTGTGTGTGGAGCCCGGTTACTTCCCTAAACATGTTTTATTTTATCGACAAGAGTTAAATGAAATTGGGACTGATCTGAAGAAAATGATGAAAGCTGAAGGCTGTGGGATTGGGTGATAGCAAAGGAAGCTTCAGAAAAGGTTTATAACTCTTCGTTATCATCAGTTGCTGGTTCTGAAACTAAAGGAATCAATAGCCATAAATTTCCAAATGGTGGAATTTATCAGGGACAGCTATAAAACTGCTTTGATAAATGAGGAGATAGGTGATGAGTCATTCCCTGCTTAAAAGACAAGCCAACTTGATGTTGCCAACTTAAAGAGAAGCTGGTGCATTAGAAAACATAATAGGAAAACAAATGTGAATCAGTAAAATGCCCCAAATCAAAAGAAATCCAGCTTTCTTGTATACAAGGTGAGGCATTTATTTTTAAAAAAATCCCCACAGAGTTGAGGCACAGAAATTACAGCTTGAAAATGCAAAGCATGCCATTTGTTGGAAATATGATGTTGTTTATGTGTCTGGGTTTTTCACTTGTTTGATGTGTTTGCTACATTTTTATCTGCTTGTCGTCAGGCTGAAGAGCAAATCAAGGAACTGATGAGGCTGTTTTGCTGCAGTACGGCAATTAACTTCATTAATAATGATAATGGTCTTACATTTATAGACAGAAAGATTTATAAATCATTCCTGCCATTGCTGAAGTGCAGAAACCTTAACAGTCTGGGGGTTGGAGACTGGGGGGTAGAGTTATGCATTTCAAAGCCATCTGCAATCTTTAACAACTTTTCAGTACAAAATATAAAATTGTTTATAGAATCCAGCTGAAATTATAATCTATTTTGTGGTAATTTGTATGTTTTCAACACAAACATTCTACTAATTGGGAAGAAGAATGAGCTAAACCATAGTCAAGTAAGCCCCATGCTAAAATCTCTGCAACATTTGCTATTGAGTCTTGCCCAAATTGAAAATACACAATATGAAATCAGTACTGTCCCATTGATGTATTCAATCCATTCCCATTAAATTGCAGCCTTTCTATGTCAGTGTTAGGAATCATGTGCTTTTTAAACTACAGAAGGCATCTCAAACCCTTATGAATAAACAAGAGCATAATCATTATCTCGTAAATCAAATGCAACACAGTATTTATTCATATTTTTGCACTGCTTTTCCCTGTTCAGCCTTCCACATATTTTATGCCTTCCTAGGTATCTGCAGTGTTTCTTATGTTTGTTATTAATCTGAAATGTTTGCTGCTTCTTTGAAAGCTGCTACTTTATAATCAGGCTTTTAAAATAACTTGGAAGTTTCTGTTTGGAATGGAATTCTGCTCCATAAACTTCGACTTAGCATATGGTCTAGGGAATAATAGAAGAAAACTTATCAGCTGTTTTATAATATTTACGTTACTATTAACTATGGCATTTCTGACTCTTGGTTATTATTATCAGCTTATAAATGTGCAATCCTTTCCCAAATTGACCAATTAACTAAAGTTTGGTTACAATGTTAATTGCAAAAATGTTAAATAAACTCCCATCTGCACATTTTCCCTGCTAGTTCATATTTGATAGATAAAATATGTGTGTTAAACCATTTTTGCCCTCTAAATGAATACCTGCCATATTTTAATGAGTAGTAGCTTGCTCTAAACTTGCAGTAGATCGCTCAGTAGACAGAAAAGAGCAGGGGCATCAGATCCAATTTAATGGGGAGCCATTGCCACTGCTGCCGCAGCCCGCCCTCCCCCTCC
>JANHFO010000709.1:238051-249969 GCA_032468095.1 Pareas carinatus
TTGAAATTCCACATATTGTAAGCTATTGTTTTGTACGTTATTGACCAATAAAAACTTTTTCTATTAAAAAAAAAACAATTATCTAGAAACACTTCTCCATTTGAAATGCTTACCATCTCATAATATAGCTTAATCTAGAAAATATATCATTAAAGAAGTATTAATTCTAAAAAAAAAAAAAAGTATATCCCTCCTGCCATATTTCCCATGGTCCCTGTTCTATTCTAAGTCCTGGTCACCTAAATGATTATTATTCTCACATACATAGGAACAGGGTGGCAAAACAGGGTCCAAAAATTACTAGTGATTTGATTTGTATTTTGGTTTTATGTCTTGTCAGAGAAAGACTAATGCAATAATCCTATCCTAAGTATATCGATTTCAGTTTATTTAAATATTCCTACATAATCACTTCCATTTATCTAAAACCATTTAAACTAGACTTGACAGACCTACCAGTAATGCAAATCAACCTGTATAAACATGGCAGTTTCTATCTGAAAAAATCTCAATCATATCATACGATTACTAATTTGACTAACGCTACCTTATAAAATGTACAGCAGAAACAAACTTTAAACTGAAATCTTGCGTATCTTAAACTTTTATCCATTTCTCATACCAACTATCTTAACCATTGATAGCATTGTTCCTGAATGTACTGTAGATAATTCTAATTAAAATGATAGAATTGAGACATTTTCTTAAATCATTTACTCTTTAAAAATTAGATAACAATTTCTCAAAGGCAAAAAGCAGATTTACTTGTAAGAAGCCTATAACGTGAAAAACAAACAAGCTCCATTTACTTAATATCCCCTGCGGCATTATTGTCCATCAACATAGAAGTTCCTTAAATAATTGAGAAAAAAATGCTCAGGCATATCAATATTGACCACATATTTTCATGTGTGGAAGATTGAAAGGGATATGAAAAGATCCCAAGACTGCATGAATTAAGATTAATAATCAGAACTAGTCACCTCAGGAAAACAATTACAGTGATATAATTTTACTACCTGAACCAGCTGAATATATTAACTTAAACTGCTAGTTAAAACTACCGCTTGTCACAAAATCAAAGAAATCATAATTAATTTGAAAAAAACTGAGCACTATACATCTGCATTTTTTATCATAATAGACATTATGAATTTGGAAACTAGATCCTGCTTGTTTGTTTGTTTGCTTGCTTTTAAAAAAGAAAACATGTTATTGCTAGCAATGCATTCAAGATATTCTTAACCCAAGTTTGTTATTTTCTTGTTTTTATATATACTTACGCCATAATCCCTGAAAGGTGAAACATTTCCGCTGTTATATACGATAGGTAACTGTATAAGAAGACAAACAGTGGCTCAATCACTCGAATTTTATGGGTGAAACGAGTAGTAAAAGCTGCTACAAATCCAAGGATGATTCCAATCAAAACTCCACCAATGCCAACTACAAAAAAATTAGCAATTCCAGCAAATATGTCAATGACCTCAATTGTACGCATCTGGCAGAAAGATTTGAACAAGTTGTACAGCACCTTTGAAGGGAAAGGTTGAGTTTTTTAGATTGCTTTCAAAATAATGTTACAATTATTTCAACTGAAAATATAAATTACATTCTATTGCTATTAAATAATCTCAGAAAGTAGAACAAATGAAAACAAATAGGAGCCAATATTTATTACCTTTCAATTTTGCTGCATTCTTTTAATAAATATGCATATTTTAAATTTTTTACCCTCTGTGGGGGGAGAAAGATTGTTCAGTTATTCAATCATCTAATGAGGAACATCAGACTTTAATCCAATGGTGTATAATGAATTTAAAAAAACCTTTATAATCTAATCAACCCTCTGGGGGAAAAAATAGCAGTCTCTTATCTAACATCCTTGCATGTAAATTTGGGGAGTGTGGAGTGGGAGGGAATGAGATAAGAAAAAGAAGAAAATGATGTCAGGGGAGAAAATGATGTGTCAGAAAGAAAGGCAGCAGGTGATTTCATCCATTTGGGTATTTATAAGACTGAAGTATTTTGGATCAGTACCCAAAAGATGATTCAGCAGCTGCCACATAATCTGGGATAAGCATTCAGCTGCATTAGCAAGAAAGCTACACTCATGCCTCCATATGCTCTTAACACTTTATTTTAAAATAAAACCCAAAGCTCTACATAGTTTAGTATTCATAATGCACAAAGAGCAAAGACAAACATATGTCCATATCTATAGGATGAATACACTTAAAAAAACATTCATTAAAACTAAGCAAGCAGAAGCTAAAGTTATGCTCATAGCAGTCAGATGACAGGGATATGACTGTTTTTAATCAACACAATATATTATGTAATCACTCTGGACGAGCAAAAATTCTTTAACTTCTTGTGGACCAGAATCCAATTGTTCTCAAAAAAGCCAGACATATAGGTGGTAAAGAATATTTGCTGTCATTCCTCTCTCATACAGAAGACTTTATACCATGTTCTAATTTATATCTTTTTTAAATCCATTCTGATTCTTCTGCCAACATTGCTTTATTTGTCTCATTTCATTTTCTAATTGCTTCTTTATTCAAACAAGCTACCCTTTCTACTCCAAACTTAGCAAAAACTTTGAAAGAATTGCTTGTCAAAGTGACAACGAAACGCTTCCACAAAACTATTTAAATTCATCAGTTTTCAGAAGTTGATCATCTTTTTTTATTTGCTAAAACTGTGTATTCCATGGCAGTTGACAAGATTACAACAAAACATACAGCAAAACTGAATAAGGATGAAAGAAAAATACAGTAATAGCAATAGCAGTTAGACTTATCTACCACTTCACAGTGTTTTACAACCCTATCTAAGCGGTTTACAGAAATCAGCATATTGCCCCCAACAATCTGGGTCCTCATTTGACCGACCTTGGAAGGATAGAAGGCTGAGTCAACCTTGAGCCAGTGAAAATCGAACTGCTGAACTTACTGACAGCCGACTGTTAACAGAAGTAGAATGCAGTACTGCACTCTAACCACTGCGCCATTATGCTAAGCTAGCAACCAATCTGGTATGTTTAAATGGTTTTGTAGAACTTAGGGACTTGCTTCAGTCCACTTCCCAGCTTCTTTTTTCTCTCCCCTATTTCCGCATAGAGATAGTCTTTTTCTCAACATTTCGTGTCTGGCAGAAGTGCAGGTGACAATGGGCTGCTCTCAAACTTCTTTTGAAGAATTGAGAAGTGGAAAAGTTGACTATTTAATATGCTTGAATAGATAACTTGTCACTGATGGCCTCCACCGGTTCTCCCCACCCATCCATACTCCCCTCTATACATCAAGACTTATACTTTTGCTGCAGACTTCATTAGTTCCTCAGTTCTTAAATTCCTGCTAACGCCAGCCTTAGATGATTGCTTGTCTTCAGTAAAGTTAGCTAACATTAGCATGGGTGTGATTTCTTTGAATCTTTCCAAATCTGAGAATATGGTATGAAGGAATGAGACTTTAGATCAAGTTTGTTAAGTTGAGAACTTTCCAAATGTGTTACAGCCTTTATTATCATGCATCAGTCAGACATTTTGGCCCAGCTGGCTTGGAATAATGGAAAGCATAGTGTTGCTGATCTGGAAACTGGGCAGTTTTGGGAAGGTTGATTATATGTTCCTTGATTGTTAAAGTGCTCCATTTTTTACAAGATTGTAAGGATTATAGATGCAAACAATTTAACATCGGTATTAATATTAATATTTCAAAATATTGAAGTTCATTGGGGTTGAGTAGCTGATAAATTGAAATGCAAACATAAATGCATACGAACAACTAGAAAAATAAGGACAACCCCGTTCCAAACTAATCAAGCCTAATCTTGTTCAGAACACTCTTCTTCATAATGGCCAGTTAGTGTGGTCACTTAAAGTTCATCATGAGGGAATGAAAATGAAATCTTTTCCTCTCGAGCTGATATCTAGTACCCCTTAATACAGAGATTCTATTTTTCTATTGCAGCCATTAACTTTATATATTGTTTGCTTGATCTTCCCTGAAAATATCTAATCCTCCTTTAAAGCTGTCTAACATAATGAGTGGTAATGAACTTTGTGTATTAATTCTATGATATATGAAGAAGGACTTTGTTTTCCTTGAATCTTCTGCCAATCACTTTTATTGGATGACCCTGGACCCTCATACTATGAAGGGGGGTGGGTGGATATCTCTATCCAGTTTCTTCACACCAGGCATAATTTTATTAACTTTAATTATATTGTATTTACATAAATCTCAATTATTAGAACCAAGAGCGGGAATTATGTTATGCTAATTTCACAAAAAAAGTTTGTTAAACAAAAATTAATAACTCAAGCTTTGACAGGAACACGAGCTGCATAAAATATGAGTGATTCGAATGACTTATAAGGGAAATGATATGGGAACATCCATTGTGACAAAAAGTATCATAGATTCTGCAGTTGCTCCCTAGAACTGCAACATCTTGCTGTTAATATATTCTCTGCCCTACTTTATTCATCTATCTCACAACCCTGGATGAACCACTGGTTGCAGATTTCATATAATATGACTTGGCTTTTCAGGACAATATGTAAAGACTGTGAGACCTCTTCATTCAGAAAACACACCTGTGACATGGGAAATGCTTGCCTTCAGCTACCAGGGTGGCATCACAAAGCTGTTGGGTCTTGTAGAGCTGCATCAAACCTGTCAGGATGGGGAAACAAAACCAAGTCGGGATGTTAGGTCCTGTCTCGAAACAACAAAGAAGATGGGCATACCCACTTACACAAGTAAGAATGACACCTATAGTTTAGAGATGTCCTAGATCTTGTTCCCAGTACTGTTTTTATTTCAGTAGTATATCAGAACTAGTTTGTGGTATAGGGTGATTTCTGCTTTAGTTTCTTGGATTCTATTTATTGTTCCGGCTTTCATTTTGTTAGGATAAAAGCCACAAAAATAAAATCAGCATAAAAATGTCAAGCTGAGGTGATCCATCAAAGAAAGAAAAGAAATCCAGAAACCATACTTGAATACAGAGTACTACACTTAAGCCACTTCAAATTGCCTTAGTGTAAATCACAAAATATTTCATATCCGTATGAGGCAACATTTCCCACCTTGGTTCCTCCACATTAATTGGATAAGAAATCCCCAAAGTCTCAGATAGCGTAAAAAAAGTGAGGTTGAGGCAAAAGTCTGTCTTCTGAGTGAAAGCAAAAATCATTTCCATAAGAGAAAATGCCTTTTGTTTCCTGCTGGAGTAAATATGGCAGTTAATATAGACAATTCGTTTCTATAATCTGTGATAAACTTACCCTGAGTTACATAATATCCCAAAGAAGTAGGCTTCACACTTATATCAATCTCTTCACTATTGTTGAAGTCTTTTTTGGTATCCATAATCCACCTACAGGTACAAGAATCTCTTTAAAAAGGATTCTTCTCTAAGGCTCATCAACCAATCATTTCTAGGGAAGAAGACACCATCCTATAATTGGCAATAAGATGTTAATAGCAGCCTCATGTGAGTTAGAATACAGAGCTCCAGGACCCAGCAGCATCAAGCCAAATATATCACAGATACTCTGCTGTCCTCCTGAGACCCATTGTTATATAATAAATTGGAAACCTAGAGGGTTTTTTAGTCCAGGTCTCATCTTGAAATTCTGAAGCACATTACAAATTGTAATCCATACTGAGAACTATAATCTAATTGTTTTGATCTTCTTCAGAGCATCATTGATCAGCTTATTGTTTCTTCTTCTCCCGGGCACCTTGGAACAATATCCCTTGCACTCACTGATTACTCCCTTTTTGTTTGAACAGTCAAGATATTTGGTCTTCTAGGTTAAAGTCGTAGAGAAAGCGTAGCGTGCAGAGCTCAGACTTCACATGCAGAAAGTGCTGGATTTTGTCCCCGATCTCTCCATTTGTAAAGGACTAGACAGCAGCAGATCATTTTGCTTCTGATTGCAGTGGGTGAGTAAGTATGTGGGGAGCAGTTACTACTCTGAATAGCTAGATCTATCTAAACCTTCATTGTTTACGTTCTATGAATGATTAATGTGGAACAAAGAAACATTCACAAACCCAGTCTCTGCCCATGACTTTTATTTCCATCTGATGTTCCCATGTATTTACCTGGAATAGGTATCAAAATAGTGTCCAAATCTGATTTTGGAGAGCTATTCTTTGATAACTATAGCAGTTATTTTTACAGAGCCTGGAACAAATCTTAAAGCAAAAGCAGTCCCCAATAGCAGTGGAGGAAAAGAAGAGAGCAATAGGCCTAGTGGTATATAACTTATCATCCATGCTGATTTCCCATATGAAACTGTGTTGATTTGCTGTCGCTGCTTATTGATGAAGTCAAAGGAGATGGGCATTATTGCAGAAGTCAGAAATACAGAGTACAAGTGTTGTTCCCTAAGACTCTAGCCCCCCATTATGATAGTATATCTTGAAGTAACAGGCAGCAGCCAATGAGCTGTTAATGCCATTTCTAATTTGCATAGTGGATAAGGCATATTTTATACACCATTAATTCAGACTTGAGCATCAAGGATAGGTCCAAAATCATCTCTTCTTTCTAACACAGAACATTTGGGAAGGTTTTCATTTATAATTGAAGATCTTATTTTTAAAAGTCAGGTATAGGTCAGATGTCCTATATTTAACAGTCTAGAAGGGTTGAAGAATAAGATAGTATTCTTCCTCCATGATCAACTTGTCTGCCTCCACATGATTATGGAAGTCTTCTGGATATATTGCCAAGCGTCAACAAAGAGATGCTGTGTAGACAATGAGACAAAAGAATGGACAATTTTTATAAGAAAGGTGGGCTACAAGTATGTTTCTAAATTGAGATAAAATATTTACAGTCTTATAAAAGTCAATGCAGATTAACTATCAACTCAACTAGCAGTATTAGAACCCAGTGCTCCTTAGAGCTGCACCGAATAAAGAGAATCATTCTAGGATACTGGAACGAAGTCTATATTCTCACTGTAGACAGCATGGGATGCTTCGTTACTCATCATCTATGGGCTACCAATACTCACACAGGAATTTTTCTTTATTTTTTATTCCTAAATAATATCTTATAACTTTCCAAGTCAAATCTTCTATTACATTAGCCCAAGATAATTTATTGTTTGAAGTAAAGTCTAGATGGGGAGCTTCCCCCATATATTTTGTATATACTGGGATCAACATCTTTCTTGATGCCTTTTTCAAATCTCACTGCTTGCCTTTATATGTCCTCCTTCATCATACTGGCAGGTTGCTTCATGCTATTAAACGGCAAGATCAGTCCTAAAGTTATTTCCTCAACATTAATTTTTCAAACATTTGTAACTGTCTCCCAGATCCCTGTTTAACAGGTAAGTGGGACTATGCTTTGCACAGATTTCTCCTTTTTCACTGGATAAATTAGTGTTCATGACATATCATAAGGGCTGTTGGTGCTGCCTAAATTTCTTTTCAAAATTCTAAGCTTCTGACAGGGATATATTCATTTCTTTTTGATATCATTTGCAATCCGGAATCTGCTGAGTGACTTTGCAAATTAATTAAACAAGAAAATAAATAAATATGCCAGCAACAAATATATTATGTAATCATGCATCAATGGATTCAGTCTGATAAGATATGGGCAACTGTGCCTTTGTGACTATTTCTTCTTCTTGAATGGTAAATATTTAGCTCAAAATTGTCCGTATCTGATGTATCTGTCCAGAGTGCGTTTGCCTGCAACAGAATTCATGAACTGAGGCAAATCTGCCCATATCAAAGTATGTCCAGCTGGACTAGGTCTGCCTGTAAAATGCAAATTAATAAAAGGCTTAACCTTCTGACCTTGCATAAAATGTGAATTGTCTCAGGATGATCTTCTCAGTGAGAAAAAAACATTTTAATTACTCAATACGCTTTAGGTAATACTTTTAATGAGGCTTATACAGTATTGTTTGCCAAGACTTATTTTGCTCTGATTTTAATCTGTACCTACTTTCATACAATTATCTCATTGTATATGGAACAAAACCAATCATTTCTAAATAAAGCCTAGAAGTGATTTGTAACATCACAACAGTGTCTTCTCACTGTTTCCTGCCAGACCAGATAAGCTGCATTCCAATGTAACATATTATCAGAAACAAAGACATACTGTATAGCGAAGGGGGGGGAAAGCATTCTCTGTCTCAAATTTTTATAGCACAAATTTGTCTTCCTTTCCTTTATCAAATCATTTAGGGGCCAAGAGCTTAATCAGAACTAGAGAAAGGTGAAGAAATTCAATCTCTCTAGCCTTCCATCTACCAATCTATCTTTGTTGTTGTTCAGCACGCACCAGCTCACATACACACTCATCTATGAACTAGCTAACCTTTTCTGAGCTTGGAAACTAAAACAAGGTGGGCCCTCCTAGGGAATCCTGGGGCCGCAAACTAAAACTAGGAAATCAAAAAATCATCCTCGAAAGGAGGCGGCAGTCCAGTTCCATAATGCTGTCAGGAAAACTGTGTAGATAATGTCTGTGAAGTCATCAGGACTTAGGCTTGTCTAGAATTCATTACCTTTATCTTTTTTACCCTCTACCATGGCTTTTTTTTCCTTCCTAACAACACATTTTGCAAACTGGGATGTGGCATAACACACCATCTGTTGATACTGTGCCAAAATGCAGGAAAAACACTGGTACATTTCACAGCTTGCAACTCCTGGGTAGGAATATACATTTTATAATATTAAAAAAATAAAAAGTAAAAAAACAACCCTGGCTTCCAGCTTTTATAATTAAGAGACATAAACCATAGAAGAAGCAGTAAAATGTGGGTATGAATCCCTCTCCTGTAGACAAGAAGAAACTTTCTGATTTGGCAGCTTTGACATAGATCGAGAATCTGCCTTGCCAAACACAGAGAAATATTCTTTCTATTTACTGAGTCCAAGAAACCATTTTCCTAACTTCCAGCTGAGTAAGGCCAATCAAAGTTGAGCTTGGCTCTTATACTGGGCTTCTAGCTTTGCTGAAGTAATAGACTTAGCATCTAGCCTGTCTAAGAGATAGATTTATCTTTGTGTAAATAATCCATGACACTTCAACTTTAATTTGCCTGCCAGCGCAAAATAGGATCTTCCCAATCATATCTCCTCTAAGTTATGAACTATTAAGCATTTAAAATGATTATTAAAAAAATCTTAATACCATCTCTTTGGCATTTGGAGTAGAACTCATCTATAAACATATGCAGATCTTGAACTTTGTGCTGTTAACCCTGGTTCACCTCCATTTCACTTTTCATGCCTCGTGTCTTGTTCCCTATTTGCTGTCACTTCTAGGTTACCCACATCTCTCTAAATACTGAGTTCACTTATGCATTTTCCCAAAGTATCCTACTCATTTGTTGAGGTGCCAAACTAGGTCTGACACATTTGTCAACCTATTCAAAGAGAAAAAAATAGCCCCAAGGAGTCAAGAGATTAGTAGAATTTATATCTGGACCCAAAGAAACCAAATTTCTAACCTTCCAAACGGTAATAAGACCAGGAGTTCTCTATTAGTAAAAAACTGGAATTATTTGAAATTATTATATTAATAGTAATATTTAAACAGTACTTCATTTTTGTATAATGTTGAAATTTTGTGGAATAGCATTTAGAGCCTGATAGTATCCGTTGTTCATCATCAATTGGATTTCCATATTTCTTTATGAATGTCATAACTGTTTATTCATTAAAATGTAGCATCCCAGAACACTTATAAAGCATTTAACAATGTCGATAGTTACCTTGCAAGCAAACTAAATGACTGAGATATACTGAGTGGGTTCATTGGTTTGTATATTATTGTGTCAGATTTGTTAGCCAGGAATTTCAACAGCTGCATTCCCAACAACAGCTGAACTCTAGAATTTGGGATAAAAAAACTGACCTTAGGACAATCATAAGTCATTCTCATTCTTACAGGTAGCTAAGATAGAACTGGATCTCATTTACACAATATCTGTGAACTTCCTCTGAGTCGTGTAGATTTTTCCACCGGCATTCAGGGACTAAGATTGAATAGAATTGTAATCCTTCATGTTAAGACTGTTGACAATGCTTCTGGATTGCTAAATTGTATGCAAATTAATTAATGTTTAATATTATATTTTAAATGCATGTCTGTAAGCCACCTAGAGTCTCCTTGGTGAGATGGGCAGCATAGAAGTCTAATAATAAATAATATCTACAGAGATTCCATACCAGCATCATGTAATAGTGACTATAGAGTCTACACAGAAAAAAAAACATGGCATTCACTGAATAGAGAACCCTTTCATTGATAAGGATTTCAGCAATGAACATAAAGGTGATGGCATCTAATTATTGTATTATTGCTGTCATGCTGTAACAAGGGGTATCTCCGTTTTAAGCACATTAGCTTGGAGTGGCTCCCATATAGTCCACTTATTTTGCCAAATGCTTCAGCCAAAAGCATTTAGTTTTCACCTGGAATAAGCCAAGTAGTAGATTTAGACATTCAGTTTTTAATTGTTTTGCTGATCTTCCTGCTGGTAGTTGGCCTCTCATTAAAAAAAATAAATGCCACCCAGCAGTGTGTGGGCTTGATGTCAAAGATGGTATGTACATCCCCCATCTGGTTCTATAATTACCACCTTCAATCAGCATCACCAGAAGAATGTTAATGGATAATATGAAAACACAAAATCTTTTATGTTTACCTAGCAAACATCTGGAGAGGAAGCTTTGGATAATCTCTTTGTACTGGAACCCCATTTGTGAATTATTGGGAGTTACACCAGGAAGACACTGGGAAAGGGCTACTTGGTGAAACACTGGAATACATAAGGAAAATAGACATTTGGAATAACTGTGTACAAATGGGACGGAGAGGAATAATGAAATACATGCATATCAACATATTTCTGATGGAATTTCAAGATAACATCAGAACAATATATTATTATTCCCCCATTTTGTTTACTTTTTTATTTGCAAATCTTACAGTGAGCTTACAGATGAACAAAAGATGTTGGTACCTAATAAGATATGCTAGATTTCTTTTTCTATTTATCCATTTTATAAGTTTTAATACTCTAGTTTCATCTATTTTATTATTCATGCTTTTGCTTTTCATTGATATTCATCAATAATTTAAAAACAGTCATTTGTTTAGTTACTTGTTATTTGTTTTTGTTTTGCATTGTTTTCAACCGCAAGATTTACCACTGTCTGTAATTTTAGAATTTTTGCTTTGTACAGAAATAGTGCGCATAGACACCGCTTTCTCCTATTTGCCATTATATGTGTGATGTAATATATAACATATTCCATACAGAATATCATACCTGCCATATTATAGTGCAGTGGTATAACATAATAGCTGCGATTCACAATAGAATTGATCAAAGGGAGGTTCACTAATTCTAATATGTAATTTGGGTTATTGCACAATTATCACAAAAAGTTAATTAGAAGAAAAAGTCCACAAAAAAGCATCCATTTAAAAATAATTTTAGTAAAGATTTAATAGAGAAAACGAATCTATGCTTAACTTTGGAGAAGTTCTTCAACATGTATATGACTATTACAAGCAAACACTAACAATAAAAATCACTGAGAGGACTCAGATATTTCATAGTGGTGATGTTTTAAATATTTTGCAGTGTGTTGGATGGAATGTGTGTCAGAAAGAATATCGGGACTTCTGTATAGTTTCAATGGATGCAAAATGTATGAAACTGAACAGAAAATCAAAATGGCTAAGACTAGGAAAACACTTCTAGTATCAAATCTATATATATAAAAAATTAGGCGCGTTTGTGTCTGGTAAGTGATCCCGGAAAGTACAGAACCGATTGGGTTCAGACTTTCCGGGAGGGTCGGCATACCCTCTGAGCTGGTTCCGGCCTACTACTTACCTCGCCA
>JANHFO010000709.1:250210-266281 GCA_032468095.1 Pareas carinatus
TTCAGGTTTGTATCTTTAATAGTTTGGGAGATCTGGTGATGAATCAGTGAGTGGTATTTCGCATTTATATATATATATTTATTAATCATAATGGAGGAATGGTCTATCTTGTCCCATATATACTTTCTCGGGAATTTCAGTGAATATATAAGACACTTCTCTGTGTTTTTTTCCCCTTCAGAAATAAAGAAAGTGGGCTTGAGTCCAAATTTTTATTGCTGAGATAGAACCATGTAATTTAGTTGCTGATTACCTTACGCAGGATGAATTTTTTTTAAAAAAAAGGCTTTTGTCTATTTTCAGTTATTTTTCCCTTGAGAAGATGTTTTTGACTGAAATTGTCACACTGTACACGAGTATCTTGTCTCTCCTTTTATGACCATTTCTCTAGCAGACCCCGGCTTCCCTAATTTCTTAGAATTTAACTAGGGAATATATCATAACTCTTTGCACAAATTTTTCCTTTTTTTAAATCAGGAATTGTGAGTAGCCAGGGAGGCTGCAGAGGGAGAGAAAAATATTAATAGGAAAATAAAGTGAGCAGTCTCTTTAACCACCTCTTTAAAATGAGTACAATTTTTTACCAAATGAAATAGAAAGGAAATTCTGAACTACAGTAAGAAAAATCTATTTTACAGGGGAAGAAAACTTTAGGAACAATGTTGATGAAAACCTGGTTTAACTCACTTCATTTTTCTTTTTTCCCTGTACATCAAGTGTAACCTTTGCGTGTGCGTTTTGTGCTTGTGTGTGTGCTTTCATTTTTGTGTATGTTTTTTTGCTCCAGATCCTGTTTTTTTTAGGTTTTTTCTTCCTTTTTTCATTAACCACCTGAGAGCTTCAAGACATAAAGGAAAGATATTAAATAAGAATCAACAATAAAAGTAACAGTAAAAATGAATGTTCCTTTGTTGCAGATTTCAAATGTCCATAAAATACACTGACCTTATAAAAGCTGCTTAGAAATGAAACAGACAAGACATTGATCTCGTAATCCTGAGGTTTCCTTCCAGTCAAAGGAACAGGAAATGTGGAAAACTGCATATGATCTAACTTTTCTTCTATGCACTTACAGATGTTATAGCACTATAATATCTGCAGTATTTGAAATATCCCTGTCAAGGTTGTCGATTTAGGCTACCTTGGAAAAGATCTGAATTACAGAAAATGTCAAAATAATACATGCCTTTTCAAAATATCAAATGTCTTCAGTAATTCCAATTACATGTCCAAGTCAGGTCAAGCTTGGGGTTATTCCTATGAAGACATGCACAATTTGGCTAGTTTTACAGATGAACCCCCCGGTAGACCAAAATCAATCAATCAGTCCATCTGTCAGTCGATCAATCAGTCAATCAGTCGGTCAAGTCGGTCTGTCACCTATTCTTGTCATTATATTCTGCTCTTATTCCCTCAGAATTGATTAAAGGAAGGGGGGGAAGGGAAAGGGAGAGCCTAATGCTCAAGAGCTTCCCGAGCCTAATTATGATAAACAGCCTCCATCACTGTTAATATCCAGCCATTAATCCCCAGATGGAGCTGTGGAAATGTCAGGACTGGAAATGTCAGTTCTATAAGAGGACATGGCAGGGAGTGAAGGGGGACTGAGGCTTCAGCTGCAAAGTGAACCCAGAGGGACCCAACCCGGCCCTGTGTGATTACACACAGAACTTGGACATTGAGGTGGGGGGAGGCGGGGAAGGAGTCCTGAGGTTTGTTTTTCCGTTGGAAGTTCCGGTTCAGATTTTTAAAGGATGGAGAGACTGTTCTTTGGAGAAAAGCGAAGAGCAGGATCCAAGGCATAACACAATAAAGGATGAATGAACCTAATAAACAAATAAATAGATTCTCCTCACACACACACACACACACACACACACACACCCAAATAAAGCTGCTGTTTTTCAAAGCTAGCACAGAAGGTGGTGGAGGCTTCCAAGTGAGCCTTGCGTTGCCCCGCACACTCCTGGGTCATCCCGCGACTGTCCCAAAAGGCTCCTTTTCATGTGCGCTGTAACCTTTCCTTTTCTCTTCCTTCAGCCCCCATATCAAGGAGGCCAATGCTAAATAGACTACGCAGTTACAATGAGGTGGATCAGAGGCTCTTGACCTGTAAGCAGAAAAGAGCACCTTTGCAGCAAACACCCTGAGATCAACAGGGGAGGCGTGGCCTGGTCTAAAAAGATCGCAGAATTAAAGTCTTCCTCGGGAATCTGTTTGTGGTAAAGAAAGCCCAGCAGAGGAGGGGGAAACTGTGTCTTGTTGTTCAGAAAAACCCCTGGTCTCAGTTGCCCAGGTCCCCACTCCGATTTCCGTGGAGTCTTTTTATATAAATAAGGATGGGTGGAATCTCTTTGTGCCTAAATAGCAAATACCACTTTCCTGCAAGACTGAAATGGCTAAGCAAAGATCAGTCAAGAGTCAAGATCTGGACAGCAGCAGTCAGGAGGTGCCAAATGCGGGTTTTTCTTCGCAGAGTTTTTGAGGAGTGGAAACAGGACCTCCTCTCTCTCATTCCCCTGGTGGTTGCCTGGAAACTAGATGTCAAAAGAATGAGCAAGGGCTTATATTCAGCTACACTGATTATGCCCAGAGAAAGCATCAATGCAAGACTGCCAGCCTTTGATGGCATCTGGCAGGATGCGCCTTGTCTGCAATGTATCTTTCCCTCACGGAGGGAACCAGATCCTGATTATGGAAAGAGGTCTGAAAACTCTGTCAGATAGGAGAGCAAGCAAGAATATAAAAGGCTGCACAAAATGAAGAAATGCATGAGGGAAGATTGTGCATGCCATGTTCTTCCTTTCAAGCAGCCTTTGCTGATTTAGCAGCCACCTCGTTTGCATCAACAAGAGAATCTTTTCCAGGGTTGTGGAACTGCAAATAATGAGCAAGACTGAGGATGCAATAAATTTTATTTTCAGTACAAACCAAGCATTTGGATTTCCATCTTGAAATTTTAAGATGCAAGAATGGAGTCTCTCTCTCTTTTTTTGTCTTCTCCTTCACCTGCCTTCATGAAGACCGACCTGAAACTTTTTGCCTCAGAAATGTTAGATGGTAAAGAATTTTCATCGGTGAAAGTTGGGGTGGGGAGAAATAGATAAAGAGGTCAAAGCATGTTTAGATGGAATTTCAAGCCGCCTCTTTTGAAATCCCTTATTCTTTGCAACTATTAAAAACATTGACTACCTTTTGTCATGCACACCTCAATCTTAAGAACTCACTAAAGAAACATTTCCAGTAGAAATGATGGCTTGTGCCGTCCCCATGAGATGATGGTACTGGGAATCAGAATGAAAGCTGCTGATTCAGCCTGCTTCCCAGACTCTTGGTCAAGACACCAATTCAGCTGAGAAGTCTAGCATAATGGCAGACACAATTTCTGAGGCCTATATGATAGACAACTCAACTGATTTAACTGAAAATGCTGTGGTGATTGATAGGAATAGAATACAGAGATTTGTTTTCTCTTGGTTTAGCAGGATGAAAAGGTTCAGTTAATTTTATGCACTTACTTTGTTCTTGGTATGTACCAAAGTTACACAAATATATCACTGCTTGCAGGTATCAGAATTATGTATATATGCCTGATTATTTTGAAAAGGGACTCATTTCTCTAGATCAATGCATGGTAAGAATCTCTTTCCTAGTACTAGCATGATCTGTAGACACAGTTGAGGTTCTCTTAGCAACTGTTGCCTGCTTTGTTTAGTCAGGGCCCAAAGGAGAGCAAAAAGTATATATAAACTCCTCTCCTTCTATATTTGTCAAATTAAAATAGGTGCACCCTTTTCTAGATACATAGGAGGGTAGCTCCTCACAGCGGGGGAGAGAGAGCAAGTGATGTGAAGAAGCAAATTCCGCAGTAGCTGGTGTAATTATTAGTCAAAAGTCTTTGGTCAGATAATGCTTCAGAGTGTTCACTGTTCTGCTGAATATTTATATTGTAATAAAACATTATTATTCTAAAACCATTATTCTAGGGTAATTTTTGAAATGTGCCACAAGTAGAAAATAAGTTGCATTCAGAATAAATGCAAAGCCCAGTAAAATGAATTCATTTTGTAGATCAGTTCCGTTATGTGACATTCAAGAATATACTAGTTCCCTATTAAATCACCTATTTGCTAATAGTTAGGGGTCAATTTGCACATGGAATTTCCACAATCTTCCATGAGCAAAATCTACCTTCATCTCCTGATTGATTTGTGTTGTCTGTGTGTGTCCGACTGCATGTGCCTGAAACAGTAAGGAACCATAACCAGGATAACATATGGTGTATGCCTTAAAAACCCAAAGATGCAACGCGGATACAAAATCACAATATCCTCCCTTTTGACAAAACATCTACAAAATGTCTGATTTGGCTTCAATTCATCAACTCAGAAAGAAAATAAAAGTACAGAACCAATTCAGAGCAATTCTGCCAGTTGTGACCAGGACATCTTAGATGAAGTCCTTCTTCCCACCATGCACAGAAACTTACAGGAGCCAATCTGATGAGGGGTAATATGTATGCATAAATTTGTTACATGGAAAAAGCTATATCTGTCTCACTAATTATTTATCTCACACTTTTACTAAATAAATAAATAAAATAAAATTAGTGCAGCCAAGATTTAAAGTCAAGACAAAAATTATACCAGGCAAAATGTTAGTGTGCAAACAGATTAACACATTTATTTTACACAAATATGAATAAACAAGAAGGCACAGAGCAAGCAATGCTTTATTTTCAGAAATAAGAAAATGGGCTCATCAGATGGACTGTCATACTCATTTTAAGTATCATAATCTAAAGAGAACATGTCAAGAAAACCTAAGGAGAAAATATTAAGAGATCCCAATGAGCAAATAAGAAAAGAAGCAGTGTTCAAAAATTGGAAGGAAGGGAAGATATCAACAATTGGAGATTACTACATGGAGAATTATAAGCTCAGTGTTGAGGAACAAAAATAGAATACATGAAGAAAAGAACAGATATGTTTACAAATGAGGCGACGGAAGAGCAGATTATAGCAATGTGTTGCAAAGAAAGTGGAATGAAAAGGGACGTCATTCATGTTCATGAACAGTGAGGAAAAGCCACTATTTACAGACTATTTTATAGAGCAGGAGAGCAAAAACATATGCTGTTGGGAGACTACATATGGTGTCCCTGTATCCTAGCTCTGCCCATAGACTTCTTAGGGGAGTGTCAAGAAAATGAAGTGGTTTTTGACAACTTTTGAAGTAGCCACGGGAGCCTTTGTAAAGGATGTGGCTACTCTGACATTTTGAAAACAGATACTTTGTGCTAAAGTGTTTTCTGAAGCACCTCTTTTTAATGTTTTGCACAGCCCTAGTATTTACCAGCTGAGCAGTGGCTCCTAATTAGATATGCGGTGTATAATTGTACTATCACTTGAGGAAATTTCCCTGAATCAAATTAGCAGGCATATGCAGATGACTACTTAATTCATTTATGTTCTGAGATATACAAATTACAGCTAAAAACAGCCTTTTGTTTCTGGCAGCTTCCTCAGCCTTCTCCAGCTGGTCTAGCTATACCCAGAACAGAATGCAAACAAAATGGAAGCCTGAGCCAAGATTTCTGGGTAGTCACACAAAATACAAGCCACCAAAATGATACAGCTCTAATGGAGGAGTCCACGAGGTATCTAAGATCCTATTTAGATCATACTGACGGAAAGGAAAAAGTAGACTTTTTGAGCTTCAGCTTTCATCTTAGTTCTTTTGCTTTACAGACTCCATGTCCCATGTTGTATTATGCCAGATCCAGAGCTACTGTAGACAAAGCTACTGCTAGTTTGAGCGGGTGTCTTGAGACTCAGAGGGTTCCTGCATGTCTTCTTCTCCAAGAGGTTCTCTATGATGGGATGTTGAATCTGAGATGGCAATTCTCTAACAGGAGGTCTCTAGCCAGTCTCATTAAAGTTCTGTAATGTCATATCTTACGGTCCTTTGGAAAAACTTCTGCCTTGTAGCCAAAGGGGAAGGAGATTTATGGGGAACTTTAAGAATCTTACTCAATGTGCATATTGTTTGTTTACAACAAGGCTATGCCTTACATATCTATTTCTGTAAGGCTTTGAAGACCTAGCTGTCCTCAAGGTTTTAAGCCAAGCAGCTAAGCATATTTTCTATTGGTATTGATGATGTAGCTTCTTTGGGGGGAGATATTGTTTAATTGGGCATCATAAACTTGTCCTTCTGTGATGGTTTTAAATTTTTGAATGCAGCCTAGAGTCACTGCTATGAGACAAGTAGCTCTATAAATCAAATCAAATCAATGCATACATAGATACATACATAAATATCACCTAGTTTCTCAGCTGGTTTAAAGAGAACATCTCTACTGATACCAAAACCACTAATGTTTTGGTTTTAATTGCACAAGATTTCATGGACTCAGAGTCTATAAAATTGAGTTGTTGGACTAAGAGTGGGGAGATCCAAATTCTAATCTATTTTCAGCAGTGGAAATTCACTAGCTGACCTGGGGCCCATTGCTGTCTTAGGCTTAGGTTACCTCATAGGGTTCTTGCTCTGGGCCGAAGATACCCAAGGAAGCTGCTTTGTGCTGTTGGACAAAAAGCAGGGCAGCCATGTTCTCGACATAACAAACCAATGTGGAAGACAGATTTGGAGGTCTTGTTATTTTGTCCTGGTGTCAGGTTTTTGACAAGCTAAATATGATTAGTGATTTATTTTAATTAAAAGTAACAAAACTGACATTTTCCATAAATAGCATTTTCTTTGCACCCCATAATGCTAGCCTTCTTTTATAAAAACTGCATGCTGAAATATGATTAAGGTCCATCAGATGTATTTTAAGGCCATTGCTGTAACATGTGATGTTTACTCCAGATTAGCATCTTATCTTGTGGGTGAGGACGTAGGTGTAGTGACAAAAATGGAAAGCTTGCTGTTACTCAACACAGTCAAAGTAATCACTCCCCACGCCCCAAACAATTCTGCCAAGAGAATGATGGGGAGAACACAAAGTGCTAATATTCACATTTTATATAATTAATTCACATGGTATAAATGGTAACTGAAGATAAAGTTTGTTTATTTGGAATGTGTGGGAAATGGGAGAGGACAGATAGTTTTTAGTTCAGCTTTTGTAGCCTTACAAAAGCATTAGAATCTGTATGTTCGGGGTCTTCAGAGTTATTAGAAGATCATGCCAGTATTTTTAATGAGTTGAGAGCTAATTGGAAGTTTATTTTTAAATGATTTAACTTTTAAAATTGGTGTATATACTGTAGCTATGTAATCTGGATAAATCACGATCTACAGTTCTCCAAATTTATTTATTTTACTTCTACTTGCAAGACTAAGTCATTCAAAACTACCAAATGGCTCACTTTTAACAGCAACACCTAGCACAAATGCTAGAGAGCAAAAAAAAAGAGATTTCAGGCAAACATAATGAGTAAAATAAAACAGATAATTTTATATATGATTACCAGAATCATATAAAATACCCAGGAGCTCAATTAAGCAATAAATTAAGGACCAGATAAGTTAGTAAAAAAAACTCTCTTCCACACAACTATGAAAGAGGAAGAGATTTTGCCAGACCCCATTTAGACATGGTTAGGAGAGAAAAATCAATAGTATTTCCTACATTTTCTTCTTTTTAACGATGCTGGTAATGTCCTTACTAAGGGGTATAGGGGCCTAATGGTTAAGGTGCTGAGCTTGTTGATCATACATTTCGCAGTCTGATGCCTGAGCGCCCTGTGATGGGGTGAGCTCCCATTTCTGCTCCAGCTCCTGCCCACTTAGCAGTCTGAAAGCACTCAAATGCAAGTAAACAAATAAATACCACTTTCGTGGGAAGATAATTAGCATTTTGTGTTTCTTTGGTGTACAATTATGCTGACCATGGAAGCGTCTTCAGACAATGCTGGCTCCCTTGGCCAGAAAAGGAAGATGAGCGCTGCATCCTAGAGTCGGATACGGCTGGGCAGGGGAAAGCTTTACCTTAATGTCTATACTGCTTTATAATTTTTCATTGTCAAGCACTATTTGGATGGTTTTCACATGCAGGATATATCAATTCATTGGTGTGTGTGTGTGTGTGCCTTATATGTACATGACAAGATGAATGTACTTTATGATTATGAATGTATCTTTGACTATAATCACAGTTTGTTTATTGTATGTACAGTATGTAGGTATAGAGCATGTACACCCGAGACAAATTCCTTGTGCGTCCAGGCAAAATAAATTCTGATTCTAATTCTGATTCTGGAGTCAGGGTTGACGTCTGGCAACTGCCTGGACTAGACCCTGAAGTTTTCTTGCCAAGATTTTGGAACTGGCCTCCTCTTGCTTTCTTCCTAGGGCTGAGGGAGAATAACTGGCCCAAGGTCACCTTGCTGGATTTATGCCCCTTAACACAGCTCATTCTCACAGAAGCGCAGATGATCAAAGTAATTGAACTTTAAAACCTAAAACAGACATTAAAAAAAGAACATGGGAATAGCTCTCAAAAGTAATAAAATACATTCCAACTAATATTTATTAGCCCATGTGCTGAAGTGTTTGTCACAAACTGCAATTTTGGAGGTTCTGCAAAGGGAGCCCTAAGGCTAATGCATTGCAGTAGTTTAAGACACATTTGATGTAAACTCTTCCCTTAGGCCATAGTCTATTCCCCAAGAGAGAATAGTGACATTTGTCTTCCTTTTGGAATAAATGTTTAAAAACCACTTTCCCCAACTAAGTCCCAGTGATGGTTGGGAATTCTGGGAGTTGAGATACAACACATCAGTTTTGTTTGCATTAATTACCTGCTTTAATTAACTTATTTATCAATGGTTTTCTTAACCAAAAGTACACAAACTTTTTTCTCTCTATTTGCATATCACGTCAGACCTGCAGCTAACCATACAGAGCAGATATTAGAACATGCTAGGGTAAATATAGTTGGATAGCTTGTAATTCAGATGCTCACACCATCTGGAAGGCTGTTTATAGAGCTTATTGCTTAAGAAAACTTCCACTGAGAGTAATGGAGATTTCAACGGACGAGGAGAACATAGTCCCTTTCGGAGAGAACAAATGGGCACAGCATGTTGGGAAAAAAGGTCCATCGTTTTGTCTCTGGCAGCCATGGGAAAATTAAGTCCCAGCTCTTTGCAAAGACTGGCAAGCATGGGGATGAAATCACCTGCCTATCACAAGAGCTCCCTGGCCTGCTATGTATGGTTCAGTGACTGCTTGAACTCTTTGCTAGTTAAACTTCTACACTTTAATCTTTTGACTCAGTGAAGCGTTTTGTCTCAAGCCTTGAAACACACAGTAAAAATTAGATGAGACGAAGCACAGAGGCAGAAGAGGCTCGCTGTGAGCCAAAGCTTTGAAGAGCCTTGGATAAATTACTTGGATTTTCCACAGGGACTAAATGCAGCTAGTGCTCAACTAGCCATTTTATATTACCTTTCAAGAGGGCAGGGGATCCGTCTCAGACTACAGTGGAAACTTTTTTTAAAGGGTTAAAGAGGAGATATGGCCTTCCCAAATAAAGATTTACAGATTACATTAGATGGGGAGCAGCTCAGACTGCCAATTTTCTGTCACCAGA
This sequence comes from Pareas carinatus, assembly GCA_032468095.1. Classification (NCBI taxonomy): domain Eukaryota; kingdom Metazoa; phylum Chordata; class Lepidosauria; order Squamata; family Pareidae; genus Pareas; species Pareas carinatus. Next base: position 259,815 of record JANHFO010000709.1, read on the forward strand.
ACTGGACAAGTATTTAGAAACCAATTGTATTGCTAGTGAGTGGTAAAGTTATGCTTTTGGAATATGGTTCCTTATTCCAACAAGAACACTTTGCTGTGCTCCTAAACTCAGCAAACCTCTTCGTCTGTGTACCACACCTAGATATATGTTTTCCCAAGAATGTCACAAAGAAAAAAACCTCACTTTCTGACACATAGCTGGACAGTTTTCAGAGAAGTACAGTTTAGCCCCACAGAAAGTGGCTGCTGCCTATGGTTCATCGGGTGAACTCCACTGCCCTCTTGTGGCCACCTAGCTACCCCATCTTTAAAACTATCAAAAATGTGATGGATGCTGCTATTTCTTAAAAGTGAAAATTGACAAATGAAATATTTTGCTGTAATTGCTGACTTCATTTCAAAACATATTCATTGCCAAAAAGGATCAAGCTTTGGCAATATCTTGATAATAATAGAGAAACCTAATTTACCAGGGAAGTGCAGCCCACTGAGCAATATTGCTCTTGCTCTCCTCCTTTCTCCCAACAGGGATAATGCTTGGGAGCAGACCTCACTGCTTTCTGCTGCCTCTTTTCTTCTGCATTAAAAAAAATACAAGAAGAGGGCCTTTCTTCTCTTCTGCCTGGTTCCTCCAACACCAAATAAGGTCCAGGTGTTTACTTAGCGGTCGTGGAGGTCCCCGCCATTAACGAGAGCCCACGGAGGCTGCTACTGTTTTATTCTTCTCACGTCTGCTGAGAATTCGAGAAAACTAAAAGGAAACAGGGGATTGCTTAGTGGGAGGGAAGGTCTGGAAGTACATATGATTTTTAAAAAATAATAAAAGGGAGGGGTCAGTACTTGCTTTTATTTCTCAAAACTTGCCCCAGAAAATATCCATGCAGGTCTGGATAGTCATTCTACATCTACAGTGAAGACAAATGCAAAACCTTCAGCTTCTCTGCAATCTCCTTTTCCCTTTAGTATTTGTTTACCTCTCAATTATCCAGTAAACCTATCGCTTCAAATACCATGACATATGATTTTTCATCAGCTGGTTTCAGTTTATTTGCATCCCTTATCATCTCTTTGCATTTTATTTTAAGGTAATTAGTATTTGTGTTCCCTTTTTCCATTATTGGACAATACCCCCCCCCCCCCGTTTCTAAAGGAAGCCTCTTCTCCAACTCCCAAAAATACTTTTCTTGACTCTGCTAGTTCAGTCTTGAACATGGTGGTGCATATCCTAACTTGCAGTATTTTATCACTCCTAGTCCTCTGCTTGCACTTGGGGACTTCCAAGCATCTGAACTTAATGCGGCTCCATTCACACATTGTTTGGCCTGCAGTTGGTCCTGCCTTCCATTCCGTCAGTGACATGTGACATGATGACATGTGTTCTGTGGCATGATGATTGAACTTTATAACATGAAGACATGATGAATGCCCTTATGATTGTGAATTGTATTCATGATTAAGATCACCGTTTGTCAATTGCAGCTTATATGTACTTGATAAAATGAATGTACTTTATGACTATAAATGCTTATAAATGATTATGCTTATATATATAATGATTATGCTTATATTTATAAATGATTATGAATGTATCTTTGATTGTAATCATAGTATGTATGCAGGTATTGAGCATGTACCTAGGAGACAAATTTCTTATGTATCCTGACACACTTGACAAAATAAATTCCAATTCTGATTCTGATCAGATCTAACAGCCTGCAATCAGTTGCTACATCTAGGCTGGAATCCTAACAATCTCAGAAATTGTAATACAAATTTTAAATTTGTATTACTAGAGACTAAATATAAAATAAAGTCATACTCTGGGACCTGTACAACCCCCTAAGTCATAGAGAAAGCACAAATATGTCCACAAATGTATTTGCTTATACAAAAGTGACCACCAATTTTTTCTAACAACATTTATATTCAGATGATTGTGTATAAAATTGGAATTTTAGATTGCAATTCTGTACTCAATTCTACTTATTCAAAATTCCATTCTTTCACTAAGTAACTTTTTTGTCAATGCTAATTCAACTCATTCTTTTTATTTCATTATCTGACCTCGGTTTTCTTTTCAGTCTGAAACATACCTATTGCTATCTGAAAGTGTTCATGCTATGAAATTGGTTCTTTTTTGTGATAGTTCACGCTGCAGTTAACAGTGAAAATGGCCTTCCAAATATGTGCAGATACTTTTCCATTTATACACAGCTACCTGAACATAAAACTAATTTAAGTCAATTTGGCTTTGGACTGAATAAAGTAAGGCTCATTGATTGAAATGAGATTTAATCCCATGCAAATGTACGTAGAATTGAGGCCTCATTATTTTTTTAAGTGTCATCGTGCCTTGTTCCTTTCGGGGAGTTTGGTAGAAGATGAAGATATTTATTATCATTGTACTTCTTTAATTATCTACAAAGAAACTGGCATATCAGTTTCATTTGTTAAAATATAGATCTTTTGTGCATAATTTCTTGGAGCTCCTGATGCATCTGCACTGTTTAGTCATCTTCAAATCTGTGGCATGAAAGCATCCCTTTTATGTAACTTTTCTGTACGATTAGTTGAAGAAAGTTTCAGAGAATATATGCTTAGCCTTGTAGCAGTTAATGGAAAACAGAGCTATTCCATTGTTATCTGTATTGCAGTAAAAAGAGAGAAAAGAAGCTACTTCCAATGTTTTTGGTCTCTCTATGAGATTTCGGTCGCTTTGGTTATATATAACTAACTTCCGATACCCGTGCTCCACTACGGGGATGACAAAGAAAATTTAATGTTGCGTAAGAAACTGCAGGAATCATGCAGGGTCACCTTTCAAAAGTAAAGCGACTCTGTACAGCCCCAAGGCGCTCTTCCTCAGGTCTCCTCAGGCCCAAGAGAGATTTCCAATTTCAATACTGCATTATTTTTCAACATATGTTCAGAAATAATTTTGCAGTGGCAATTGGGACCAGAATTTCCATCACTAACAATGTGATGCAATTTCTCCCAAGCATCCAACAACCAAAGTCGGCGAGGAACCTGGCAGGAAGATGCAAGCCCCAGACAGTTCTCAAGCAGGCCAGCAAGAAGGTAATGCTGAGTAGAAGGATGCTGCTGAGTAGAAGAGGGAGTGAGTGGCACAAAAATGGTGGGGGAGGCACAACATGAAGATTGTGGAGATTGACGTCCCTGCTATCAGGAGGGAAAGGACACATGAGAATGTATGAGTGGCATGGGAGGCATGACCCAAGTCAAATGAGACCCAGGAAGGTTTGCAAGAGTGTGCAAGTGGATGGTGAGGCACAGTCCAGTGTGGAAAGGCTAGGGGAGGATTTGTGGATGAGGGAGGTCTACTCAAGAAACTTAGCTCAGGTGGGGGGAAGTTGCTGTTTTATTTTTTTTTATATTGGATTTTTTATTGTTGCAAATTGCCTAGGAGTGAGTGGCCAGCCACATAAACCCTCTAAACAAACAAAACAAACTTGCAACCTTCCCTGCCAGCTTCCCTATTGAATTTGCTTCTGGGAAGCTGACAGTGAAAGTTGAAAATTCCAATTACTTAACTGTTAAAATGCTGGAATAGCCAGAACTTCAAGGCTAGGTGCACTAATGGCAGTCGAGGTGCTCCAATGGGTGGGCGGCCTGGTCACCACCCTGCCACAGGGATCACCTTCATACAGCTCATGCTGGTCTCGAGTTGCATCTATTGCACCACTTTCTTCAGAGCGGCGACGTTGGAGGCACTGGACATGGACCCCTACCTCACTCACTGCCTCACTCCACACGTTGAACCCGCAAAAAGCGCTGCTGCTGGAAACGGGCGGCTCGTGGAGGTTCCTTGGATCCCCCCAACCAGCGATCCCAATAAAACTGGAGGAGCTGGCAGTGGGGTAGAGTGTGCCTCTGCTGCTACTGGTGCTGTTCGAAGCAAAGGAAAGTCCTCCAATCAGGAATAAGGAAACAAATGTCCAATCACAACTCTCTACCCATCCTGAATTTAAATATGGCAATAAATCTTAAATAACTCATGTAAAAATTAATATTTTTAAAAATCCTTTCTTAGTGAGCGCCTAGATGACAAGATGAAGGTATATACCCATTTTCATGTTTGCAGCTTGTATAGTTTTAGAGATCACGTGATGAGTCAGTCAGCCAGTGAATGACTGAGTCATTTTTCATGTTTATATATATAGATTGCATTGTGAATTGCAGGAACCAAATCTGATTTTTGAAAAAAGGTCATCAAAGAACAGAAATGTTATTAAGATAAATTCTTACAAAGGAAAGTGAGATCTGAGGACTTGAAAGCACCAGTCCACTGTAGGCATTGGAGAAATTAACTGAGTTTTACTTGATAGAAGAAACTACTGACATTCCAGATCAACTGCATTACAGTGCTTATTTAGCTGTATAATTTTGACACAATAAATACTGAAGTACTTGTAAACATTGATAACAAAGGACTCTGTGTGAAGACAGTTCTTCATTAATGGGCTTTCACTTCATTGTGGACAAAGTGGACTATGTTTTATTTAAGTAATTTGGAGGGATTGCTTCTTTTATGTTGCAGAAAATGTTTTTAATTTACCAATCTCACCTAAGTTAGTATCAGTGTTATCTTATCATTCTTTTTTCCCCAATTTTGCTTGCCAAAGGATTTCCACATTGTGTGGAAGAAATTTCAACTGTTTTTTTGCTGTTATTCAGTCACTTTCAATTCTTCATGACACAATGGACATCATTTTGCAAAGACGGTCTGTCAATAACTGCTTCTGTAAGCTTATGTTTGTGTCAACAGTCAGATTCACTAGCCACTTTCTTTTTTTATTGCCTTTGATTTTTGCAAGCATCAGGGCCATCTGCAGTGGTTTGTGCCTTTGCACTATATGCCCTAAAAACTACAGCTTTAGCTTTTTAGTCACATTTTCAGTAAACAGTCTGCTTTTGCTTCATCCAATGTTGAATTATTTGTTCATTCATATCAATGTTTTCTAACACCACAATTCAAAGCATCAGGGTTTTTTTTTATTCCTCTGATAATTCAGTTTTCATAGCCTTCTAACAACTTGGAAAACCAGTGTTGCAATATGTCACCTCAATGTCTCTGCACTTTAATATGTGGAGATTTCTCATTGCTGTTGTCCTAAGTAGCAAAACTTGCTATTTCATGTGACTGCAATCCTCACTCTCATGAATATGTGAACCTTGGAAGATGAAGTACTGTATATTATTTTATTTTCTTCAACTGTTTCAATTATGATAGTATTGCCTGTTAAAATTTTATATAGTGTACAGCACAACTGGTTTTGAACACTATATAGTTTTAACAAGTTTTTCCTCATTTCCAGTCCTCAAAGTCTACCTGAAATTGCTGATGCTTCTGCTAAAAAAATTAATTCCAATTTGTATTTCTTCTTATCCAGCATTTCTCAAGATATATTTTGTACATTAAGTAAATAAAGAAAAAAATGATATGTGACCTTGGCACACTTTCTAATTCTGAATTATTTAGTTGCTCCATATTCCATTATAAATGTCACCTTCTAATAATTATACAAATTCTTAAACTGGCGTATCAGGTACGTTTATATTTTTAAAGGGTAGCCACAAATTATTGTACTCTGCAGCCAAAACTTTTGAATAATCAGTTAAGTAAAAAGAAGAGTTTTTTTAAAAAAAATCTGCCTTGCATTTTTCTATTTATTTATGTCAACCATGTGATCTCTATTGCCTCATCTTCTGGATCCAGCTTATACATCTGGCAGTTCTTGTTCCATGTCCTGTTGAAGCCTAAGGTTGCAACAATCTTGAGTGTTATGAAATAAACGCAAGTAATTACTTGGTTGTGCGAGCATTGATCACCGCTGTATTGTCTATACCCACTTATAACTTCAGGTCACATGTTCATGGCATCATCTTGCAAGTGTTGAAGCGGTTCTGCAGGCATTTCATCAACTCCAATAGTTGTTGTTGTGGTTGTTGTTGTTAGCAATATTTGAAGGGCAAAAGGGAGCAACTCGCGGCTAACTCTTTGAACCTCGCAAGGTCCGATTCTGCCGGTCCCTGGCGCGCGCTGCTTAGATTAAGAAGCAACCAATTCCTTGGTCGCGCGGGGGGGGGCGCGTGCGGGGTGGAAAGAGAGCAGTGGAAAGCCGTTAAAACGAACTAAAGACGCAGAGTAAAAGTCCCTGAGGATTAAAGTCAGACCAGGAAAAGGAGAAATGGCAAGGAACTAGGGCCGCGGCTTTTACCACGGGAAAGAGGAGCGCTGTCCGCCCAAGCCCGAAACTCGGAATGGTTTCGCCCCTTAGCAACCCTCCCGGGCGTCCCGTCGCTGGGAGACGGAGCGGCGGCCCAGCTCAGGAAGGGGAGCCCGCAGGCTCGGTGGGTATCGAGGGGGCTGGGAGGGCTGGGAAGGGCGGGGGGACTCGTCGTTACGGCGGAGGGGGTGCTCTGTCCGAAAGCCTTAGAAAGCTGTGG
>JANHFO010000709.1:266381-278216 GCA_032468095.1 Pareas carinatus
ATTCCTCAGCCAGCAGAGCTGGCTGAGGAATTCTGGGAGTTGAAGTCCACAAGCCTTCAAGGGACCAAGGTTGGAGACCTCTGATCTAGTCCAACCCGCTGCTCAAACAGGAGACCCGATAGGCAATCCTTGCTCATCAATCATTTGTCCAGCAACTTTTCAAAGTTACGTTGGTGCTGAACAGTGGTAGTTACAGTTGATCTTCAGAGTTATGGCCACTGCAGCAATTAAAATTAAAAATGGGGCGCACGGCAGCCTGCCTACATTTATGACTGCAGAGTGCACTTTGAGTCACCTTAGCCACCCACCGTTTCTGCTTTTTTTGGCCACCTTGCATTCCTGCTGCCTATCGCTGACATCTCCTACCATCCCTAGATGATCTTTGCAGTCTTCATCTACTATGTTCTGGCAGCATCTGGCCCTTTGTGAGGCCTCCATGAGGCTCTGTGAACACCTTGCAAAGGGCCAGCAGCTGATGAGGCCAGGTGTGCCTCTGTAGCCGGAGGAAGAAAATGTCAAAAGTCAGCTGGGGGGCAGTGAGGGGGCAGCAGTGGTGGAGTGCAGGGTGGCCAAAAGGACAGAGATGGCGGAAATAGGTGGGGGAGAATGGAAGTGAGTGCTTCAGGACAGGAAAAGCATAAGATCCTTGCCTAGCATCAGCGTGATAATTATCAAACAACCTCAATTAGGAAAGCAGCGCAGTTTTTACTTTTAATAACTGCTAATTTTATTTCCAAAGTTAAAATACAAACTCTAAAAAAGAAAAGAAAGAAAAAGGGGGCAAAAAGACAAAAACAAAACAATATAAAACCAGAAAAATGTACATAAAAACAAAATAATAAAGATACACATAGATTGTGCCCCCAGGTTGAAAACCGATGAATACATTTCAACCATAATAGTTTTTTCCCCTATGTCTATGAAACTTCCACGTTTCTATTTGCTAAATTATTTTATTATTATTATTATTATCTTTAATTTATTGTTGTTATAATTTTAACATAGTCTCAGTTCCTCTTATGGCCAAACTTCCACAGCAAAGTATAAGCAATTTTTTCCTGAAGGATAAATACAGTAAATGTTCCATAACAAAGTAAGCACAGAAGAAACAGATAATGATGCCCACAGTGGAGAGTAAATAGAAAAAAAAGGAAAGTTTCCATCTCTTTAAAAAAGAAAAAAAGATGGGATATGTACAAAAATAGAATAAAACAACATTAATTTCAGAACAAGTGAAATGCCAAAAACTTACAGTAAAAATCTGATGGAAATAAAATCTAACCACTTTCACTATCAAAGGGAAAGTCCTCACGCCATCAACTTCCATGCAGCAAAAGAGAAAGTGTTATTTAGCTCCAAATAGAATGATGAAAAATATCACTTTTGCAATCCAAGAAAAATGTTTTAACAGTTTAACAGCCAGATGTTTAACAGTTAAAAATGTAGGTCAAGATAGAAGAAAACTTAAAAACATGATGTTAAAACAAGTGTGCCTAAAAAGACTGGAAAACTAGAAAAGATAGAACTCAGACACTCTGGTATTGCTTACCAAGAATCGTGATCCACTGGATCCTCTTCCCAGACAAGTACACAGACATCTGAGGGTCATCATAGGTTATTCCAAGTCCTGTTCAAAAACTGGGAGCCGTGCTGTCAAAGAGCCGACTTTGGCAGTAAAGTCAGCTATTTGTCAGCTGGAGAAAAAAATCGACTCATTGCTTATTATGCCATTTTCTGGAGACTTCCCAGTTAAGTGATGTTTCATCTAATGACCACTTCACTTAGCAATGGAAATCCTGGGCTCAATTAAGATCATCAAAGAAGAACTATCTATATAGCACTTGTTACTATGAGGGGCTGGTTTGTTCAGTTTTTGCCTCTGCTGTTTGATAGTTTACATCAGGAATATGTAGTTGATTATTGTTCTCATCAATTACATAGTGTCATCTTATGGGACTGAATAAATAGGCCTTTTATATCATAGCACTTGAATAGCATTCCCCAGAGATTTGTATGGCCCCCCTACTCCAACTTTCATAAACAGGCCCTAAAAACCAATTCTTTCTGACAAAATTCCAGACCTGGGTATGTGGTGGGCTTCTTGTGGAATTGTTTTTATCTTGGTTATTTTATTGATCTTTCTGGACATTTTTCTGCACCCTTTTACTTGTTATCTTGTTCAGACCTGATTTTAATATTATATACCACTTAGAGTTATGGAGTCTTGAGGCGTTAGAAATTTGATAAATAAATGCATGAATCCAAGGACAAAATGAAGATAGAAGGTGACCTCAAAACACAAAAATACTTATTTGAACTCTGACAATAAGCTATTGTGAGAGAACAAAATAGAGTAAGAAATTTCAAGATTGTAAATATAAGGCAGAAAATTGAGAAAGGCAGACCTGTACAGCAGTTTATATTTTTTCAGCTTATATTTTCAGCCATTAGACAAAACAAAGACAAACTAAAACCTATGTAGTTAACTTCAGGAATGCAAAACCAGATCTGAAAACCTTTTTTTAAAAAAAAAATGTTATTGAGAACTTTTATCATATTATCTGCCCTCACTCTCTTGCCTTCAGGCATTTAAAAAAGTAAAAAGCAAGTAGTTTAAAAATGAAACATTGGAGGGGAAATGAAAGATAGAGCAAAAGCTTTTTTTGAAGTATCAGAAAAACATCCTCCTTTTAAATAACTTGCTTGTTTTCTTTCTCCAAGCCTTAAATAAATGTTAAAAGATAAAGGTTTTAGGAGTTTCTCCCCATACAGGCATACATATTTCATTACTACTTTTCTCCTGAAAGGTGGTGTACAAAAGGGTAGTGAAACAATAGCCAGTAAAAACAAGCAAATAATAACAATAAAAATTCATTTTAAAAAGCATCCTACATGGTAGTCTAGTTCTAGAGTGGTTGTTTACCTTGTGGATGCTTATCTTAAGTAGCATGTTTTTAATTTATGTTTAAGCAAACACAGTGTGGAAACAATTAGTATCTTCCCAAGGAGATAATTCTATAATTAGGACACTACAATTGAACAGTCTTTCTTCTAGTTACCATAGTGTGAGAGAAACTGAGCAGTTGCATCAGAATTAGGATCTAAATCCTGATTGGCTCTAAGCCATGACCAAATTTGGAAATCAGATGGAGGGGCTTCTTGAGCATTTGATGAATCTCCTGTTCCACTCATTTGATCCTGATTCACGTAATTCAAAACACAATAAGCAATCAGAGATTCTCATTTTTTCTGAACTGCACTGAACAAAAGTGTACAACTGCAATATTTAAATACAGTGGTGGCTGCAAGGTAGCAAAATGGTGGTTTAGTATGATTGAAGAATGTGTATAAAGAAACTGTTCAATTAATAGCACAAATTGATGTCTCTGCAGATAATTATTAAAAACTTTTATAGCCCAAAGTTTGGTGCTGGATCCATAAAATCGTCTGTTCTATGAAAGAAAGTAAGCAGCTGGCATATACAAAAGGCATCTTTGATCCATCTTCCTGAGTCTAGAGCAGAATGGAAGCAAGTTCCAAATGACTGTCATCAGTCACCACAAACGTTGGTTTATTGAGATTATAGTAAGCCAGACACGGTTCTTTAATGGACTCATCTTTTAGTTGTTGAAATGCAGAGTCAGCTGTTGCAGATCTGTGCCAAGCGGTTTCCTTTTTAATCAGCAGTCAGAGTGGGTCTGTATAATTAAGAATAAATGTCATAAAATAGTTACAGTAGCCAGAAAAGGACCAGCAAATACAGATTTTCAGGAGTTGGAGCTTGCAGAATAGTTTCTGCCTTTTTTGAATCAGATTTAATTTCTTCAGCTGAGATAATATGCCATGATATACCAATCTCTTCAAAACTAGAACAATATATGTTTTATTTAGTTTATATCATTTGAGAGTTTAAACAGGGCCTAATCAGGCCTATAATATCTGTGGTGTGTTTTCAAATGGGAAAATTCTGGTGGCAATTCTATTTGCCAAAATGACTAGTGCAGGGGTGTCAAAGTCAATTTCATCATGGACCACTTGGATTGCAGCTGCCGCGGGCTGCTTTCCCAACCTTCCCCCATGACCATTGGCACCCCTGTCCCCCACAGCCCCCGGCCCTCCCTGACCCATGGCAACCCCCAACAGCCCCAAATAATTGACATGGGCCTTCCAGTGTCCCCCTGGCTCTCACGCAGCCCACCCTCTACATCCGCGGCCTGCTGCAGGATTCCCAGTGGCCTCATCTACCTCCATGGCCTTTCACGGGCCTCCCAGTGGCTCCCCATCCCACACGCAGCCTGCCATGGGTGTCCCAGTGGGCCTCGAAGCAGCCCCTCACCCGAAACACAGCCTGCTGTGGGCATCCTGGCGAGTTCCCTCTACTTCCATGGCCTGCTGTCAGCCTCCTGGTAAGCTTTCTGGTGGATTCATCTATCTCTGCGGCTTGCAGTGGGCCTCCCGGTGGACCTCTCAGCAGCCCCCTGCCCCACACGCATCTTAGTTGCTCTTCTTTTTACTTTTTCCAAAGTCTCATCTTTTTTGTAATGTGACCAAAACTGAATGCAGTATTCCAGGTGCAGCCTTACTAAGACTTTGTAAAGTAGTACTAATACTACTTTGATTCTATGCCTCTGTTTATACAACCAAGGATTGTCTTAGCTCTTTTGATTGCTGCTGCACACTTGTTCTGCCCCGTGTGCACAGTTGGGGCCGGAGGGAGGCCAGGAGTCACGTGTTGCCTGGCCTGGGCTGCGGGGCTACCCCCAAGGCATGCGGGAGTGGCAGGTGGGCCGACTCGGCTGTTGTGCAACCTCAGAGCGGGGGGGCACTGGCCCCAACGCCAGGGGCCAGAGGCAAGGTGCAGAAGCCCAAGGCGAGCCCCAAAACTGGGGACAAGGTCCAGCGGCTGAGGCAAATTCCGAAACCAAAGTGAAAGTCCAGAGGGGTCCAGCAAAGTCCAAGCCAAAGTCCAGAGTCTGGAAATTCGAGGCAATTCCAAAGCCGAGGTCAAGATCCGGAAGTTTCAAGCCAATTTCGAAGACTCCAGCTGGGTCCATGAACGATGTTGCCGAAGCTAGTTGCAGCGGCAACCAGCCGTTTTTTTAAAGTTCCGCCATGGGCGGCGGTCGCCTGCCCCACCTCTGTCGGCGGCCAATCACCAGCGCCAATTTTTGCCGCACTGTCTGCCGCCGCAAGTGCCGCCGACGGCATGCATCCACGAACGACTCCTGCGCCGCCTCTTCTTCTAAGTCCTCACACCCGATTGCCGGCTTCTCCACGCCTTCACCCTGTGTGTCGGGGGCTGACGCGTCCACAGGCGACGCTCTGGGGTCATCTGCGCCTGTGTGCGATGTCTCCAGAGCCGGCAAACCCGCAGGCATCATCCCTGGTGCGTCCGTGCATACGCGGGATGGCCCGGAGACTATCGGCCCCGTTGCCCATGGCCCCCTAATGGGGGCGGGGGCCTGGATCGTCTCCCCTTCATCCTCCGAGGATTCAGAGTCCTCCTCGGCCTTCACGGGCCGGGCGGGGACCCGGGACACCACAACACTGCTGACTCATATTTAAGTGATCATCCACTACAACTCCAAGGTCCCTGTCACAATTCTTTGAGCCAGTTTTGTCTAATTTGTACTTGTACCTTTGGTTTTTCCTGCCTAGGTGTAAAACCTTGCTTTTCTCCACTTTAAATTTTATTTTGCTGGATAGGTTTAAGACTATCAAGATCCTTTTGGATCCAGAGCTTGTCTTCTGGGGGTGTTGGCTATTCCTGCCAGCTTAGTGTCATCTGCGAATTTGATGAGTCTCCCACTTCTATTCCCTCATCTAAGTCATTTTCTGAAGGTGTTGAAGAGTACTGGGCCTAAGACGGAACCTTGTGGTACCCCATTGCATACTTCCCTCTTTGCAGATGTAGTACCATTAAGGACTACATTATTTAATTATTTATTTTCCTGCATAAATGACTCAAGGCAGAGAACATACTTAATATTCCTTTGTTCTCTTATTTTCCCTATAACAACAATCCTATGAGGTGAATTGGGCTGAGAGAAAATGACTGGCCCAAGGTCATCCAGCTGGCTTTCATGGCTAAAGCGGGACTAGAACTCATGATCTCCCAACTTCTAGTCTGGTGCCTTAACCGCTTGATCCAACTGGCTTTGCAATGTTATACTGATCTATAGCAGTGAAAATATTTTTGCCTGTAACTGATTTGAATCCTGAAACATTGTGGCTCTAGCGATCTTTTAATTTCTTTTAACTAGCTCTGTCACCACCTTCTGCTGATAAACATAAATAATGAAATCTCTAGAAATGCTATCATTGCAGCCATTAGGTGACTTTCTTCTTGAGTACTTTCATGTAATTTCTCATGGTAACTGCTGTATTATGTATGTCAAATCTATTGCAAATATCTGTCAGTGTTTTCTCACTTCTTCATATTAAATCACAAATGCTTCTTAGCACCTTAGCTGATTGCCTAAATGCATTGATATATGAATCTACAGAAAGTTTAGAAGCCCGTAGTCTTTGTCCAGCTTTTAATTGTTCCATCAAAATGGTTATGCATTTATCCAAAGTACCTATAGCTTATGGGAAAAAGTATGGGGTTTTTTTGGTAAGTTTGAAAAACAAAAGCACAAAGTGGAGCTCCCAAGCAGTACAGTCAAGCTTGATAGCAAGCTCATAGAATGCAAAAATGTCCATCCACATATTTATAAGTCATCTGGATGTTTCAGTCAGTCAGTCATGTTCCTTTTAAATTATGTATTCTTTTTAATATAATTTTCCAATTTTTTTGGATTCAAGTTGCCTCAAAATCTAATAAATAAATAAATATTAAAGAGGATGAAGAAAATAAAGCTAGCCGTGCTTATATAATATGCCAGGATCTTACTTAAAAATTGTTGTTGTTTTGTTAATAAGTTCTTTATTCAGACTCTTGATTACGTAATTGTTTTAGATACGTTTTTCCGTTCAGCCTATCTTCTCCCAAATTTTGTGTCTGCCACACAGCCTTCTGAGAGCTGTAATATTGTCTACAGAAGTAAAGGGAAACAGGGATAAAAGTGCACTGTTAAAACGTTCATGCGATATTTATGTCCATTTTAAGTTTATAGATTTGTTCTAACACAAATGCTCCTGAATCATTTGCAAATAGCCATACTAGTTGCTTCACTAACCTTAAATGATCAACAATGAACAGGAGTAATTTTGTCAGCCCCACAAGATAGACCAGACTGAAAAACAAATGCCATATAGGCCAGGACTACTTTGATTTTAATAGCTATACTAACAGAATCTTGCAAGGCTGAAAGTGTCTCCTCCCAATTTTATCTCCTTGTGAATTAGGAGCTTTGAAATGTTTTCTCAAAAGAGGAAGAGGCTTGCACACCACATACTGTATCTGGTTGTTGCCTTGGTAGTGACTCATCCTCTCATCCTTCAAAGATATCCCCTGTGCCCTCTACAAATCTAGTCTTCTTTAAATTAAATGCCGTAATCCTGTATCTCAGCATTGTTATTGTGCTCAAACATTCTTACACAACACAATGGTAATTTGATAGGCAGAGAAGTGAGCAACGGATTGCAACAGTAAGCCTTATAACAATTTGGCCCAATCTTGCACCATCCAGTTTTTTTAAATATCAGATCCTACAGTCCATAGCCACCTTGCATATATCTTCCATCTTTGATAACTAAAAGGAGATGATTGAATTCAAAACCATCCCAAACTCTTTTTTTATATTTTCCAAATGCTATACCACTACCAGTGGTAGTAAAAGTACTTGAAATAATTTTGAAACTGATGTGAAAAGCAGAGTTCAAAACAAGTATAATCAGCATTGTATATCATATGTATACAAATAAAATTGAGACTTTACTGTTGCTTCTAATGAAAAACCCAATTAAATGTTTGCTTTTAACTGTATGTTTAAGGCAGGATTTTGGAAAAGGTAGGCAAAAAACAATGTGCTGTGTTTCCCTGGATTTGAACTTCAAGGCGCAAAGTCCTTTCTAAAATCTGCCACATTTTGCTTATTTCTGAGATAAGCGAAACATTAAGGATGCATTAGCAAACAAAAACACTAAATTGTTGCTGTCCTTTAGCCTTTTATTGTTACTCCCACTGAATTTTTAAAGTATTTTTTTCTTTCCTTGAGATAATCAGTCATTTTGAACCTCATTAAACAAATTATAGTTTTATACGTCACTTGAAACATTACAAAAAAAATCCAATAGATCAAAAGCTTGTGCCAACGAGTAAGAAGAATATAGCATGTCAATGTTTAATGTTTTTAATGTGTGAATTCTGACTTTGACTAAGAAACTGAAATTGTAGTTAGCCTTCTCAGCACATATAGGCTTATGTTGTACCAGCATGTTCACTATATGATTTCATTTTATCTTAGTATTATTAAACAATCCTAATATAGAATATTCTGTGCTTATCCAGAACATATGTTTTTGAGATGTTGTAGAGAAGCTGATGGTATATCTTGATAATGCATTCAGCAATGGGATAGATGAGCCAGTGTGGCGTATTAGTTAGGATGTCGGTTTTTGTGATATTTTATAATAATATTTGCTATTGGTCATTACATAGCAGTGTATGATACATTAATAAACCAGGAACCATTCATAATATATAATCATATATTAATAATATATAATTTTTCTTAGTTCATTGGGGGGAGCTTTTGTAATTAATCTTTTCCTTTTTTACATGGTTCTATTTTTTTCTTTAAGTTTAAAGATTCTTTTGTTGTGTGAGAGGTTTGTGGTGTATTTAAATGTTTTGTCAACTAAGGGAAGTAACATGAATGTAAAATGTAATAACCATTTCAATCAGTCAATTGCAAAAGGCAGCTTTAGTTTGAACAAACAGATCGGCAGATGATGCTATTAATATGTCACTATACTGCATACTCCAACATCTTGCTTACCCACAATCCTTTTTGTGGACTTCAGTTCTGCATTCAATACCATCATTCCAGATATTCTTATAAACAAACGAACTCAGCTAGCGGTACCAGACCACACCTGCAAATGAAAGCAGCAGGTGGAGCTAGGCAAAATAATATCAGATACCTGTAGAATCAGCACAGGAGCACTTCAAGGCTGCGTGTTCTCTCCACTTCTCTTATACACCAACAGCTGCATCTCGAAAGACCCTTCTGTCAAAATACTAACATTTACATATAATAGAACAATGAGTGGCCTCATTCAAGACAACTATGAATCTGTCTGTAGACAAGAAATTGAACAACTAGCCTTCTGCTGCGGACAGAGCAATCTTGAACTGAACTCATTCAAAACAGTAGAAATGATAGTTGATTTTAGGAGAAATTATTGTATCCTATCACCTCTCACAATATTAAACAATACAGTATCCATAATAGAGACCTTCAAATTTCTTGGTTTCATTTGTAGGAGTGGTCAGGTATGGCTAGCTGAGTCTGTTTATAAGAATATCTGGAATGATGATATTGAATGCAGAACTGAAGTCCTCAAAAAAGATTCTTGCGTATGCCCTTGGGTAATCAAGATGTTGAAGTATGTAGTGTATTGCCATAGTAATAGCATCATCTGCCGATCTGATTGCTCAGTAGGCAAATTGCAAGGGGTCTAGCAGTTGATCTGTGATGGTTTTCAGGTGGACCATCGCTAACTTTTCAAAAGTTTTCAAAATTACAGATGTCAGTGTGACTGGTCTGAAGTCATTCAGCTCCTTGATGATGGATTTCTTTGGCACTGGGATGATAGTAGATTGTTTGAAGCATGTTTTTTTATTTGCATGTTGTAAAATTATTTAAGAAATAATTAATTATTTAAGGATAAGGAGTCAGTGTTCATTTGTCTGTGGAGATTCTCAGTCATCCAGGTCATAGTTGTCTCAAAGGTACTTTTTCTTTTTTTCTTTTTTTAATAACATTTTTATTATTTATAATAAAGCATAGTAAAAATTTCAACATAAACCAGCCATATGAATGTACAATTCATCAATCTCCAGATTATCCAATACATTATAAACCTTTTCTAATACATTTCGATTCCTACTCCTTCATTCTTCTTTCGAACCATATATAAAATAAGTTCCAAAGTTGAAAATAATCTGAACCTTCTTTTTCCTTCATTTTCATAGTCAGTCTATCCATTTCTGCACAACCTAGTATTTTCTTTATTACTTCATCTGGTGGTATATCTTTTTGGTACAAAAACAATTTTTGCTGCTGTTAATATATGTATAGTCATATATATATATATATATTGCTTATTAAATTTTTCTGGAACCATGCCTAATAAAAAAATCTCAGGTTTAAACTCTATCTGTATTCCTAATATTTCTCTTAACTAGGTATAAATTCTGTTCCAATATTCTTTTGCATACCACATATGATAAGTGCCTACTTTACATTTACATTTCCAACATTTATCCAATACATCTTTAAACACTTTTGCCATTCTTATAGGTTTCATGTGCCATCTATAAAACATTTAATATAGGTTTTCTTTATATGCTGTTGATTTTGTCATTCTGTAATTTATTTTCTATTAATTTTGCCATTTATCTAAATCTATAGTATATCCAAAGTTCTTTGCCCACGTTCTCATTGTTTCTTTAACTTGTTCGTCTTCCATTTTAAACAAAATATTATACATTTTTTTATCAATTTCTCGTCAGAAATCAATAACATCTTATCAAAGTCTGTCTGTTCTTTGTAAAATCCATATCATTTTCACATCTTGTTTTCATTTGCA
The DNA here is from genome assembly GCA_032468095.1 of Pareas carinatus. NCBI lineage: Eukaryota > Metazoa > Chordata > Lepidosauria > Squamata > Pareidae > Pareas > Pareas carinatus. The sequence goes on from JANHFO010000709.1 coordinate 277,143, forward strand.
CATATGCCCACCATGAAAGTTTTATACCCTGATTTTCCATTTCTTGTCTAGTTTTCAAATTTTCTTCAGTATCTAGAATATCTTTTTATGTTCAAATTTCCTCCAAATCAATCAAATTTGGATGGATAAAAACATCTATTGTTTTTGGATGGATAAAACATCTATTGTTGAAAGTCAATCTGGAATTTTCAAATATATTGTTTGTTTTATTTTTCCCCGTATTGATTGTAATGCATTTCTTACATAGTGGTTTTGAAAATATGAATGAATCTTATTTTTTCCATACCATAAAAAAGCATGCCAGCTAAATATAACAATCTTTTATTCCTAAGCAGTATCCATTCTTTAATCCATGTTAGTGCAGATACTTGTTAATATAACAACCATTCTGGCAAACCAAAACCTCCTTTAATTTTACTATCTTGTAACATTTTCATCTTAATTCTCGCTTTTTTACCTTGCCATGTAAATTTTAGAATTTAAGAATTTAAGTCATCAGAATATTTTTCCCAATTTTATAGGTATCGTTTGAAATAAGAATAATATTTTTAGCAAAATATTCGTTTTATTTGTTGCAATCATCCCTAAAAGTGACAACTGTAATTTTTTCCATCTTTCTAAATCTATTTTTTTAGTTGTTTCAATAGTTTAGTATAGTTATCTTCTTTCAATGTTGAACATCAAGCTGTTATGTAAATTCCTAGATATTTCAGCTTTTTTACTATTTGTAGTTCTATTTTCCCTGATAGTTGTCGCTTGGTTTTTCTGTAAGATTTTTATACTACCACTTTGGTTTTTTCTTTCTTTATTTTCAATCCTGCTACCTCTCCCTATTCTTCTATTTTTTGTAATAATTTTGGAATTGTCTTTCTTGGTTCTTCCAAAATAAATATTAAATCATCTGCAAATGCTTGCAATTTGAATACTTCCCCTCTTATTTTTAATCCCTTAATCTCTTAATCTTGTTTTATATATCGTATTTTTCGCACCATAAGATGCGCTTCCCCCCCCAAAAAAAAGGGGGGGAAGTGTCTGCGTCTTATGAAGCGAATACTCCCAAAAGGTGTGGGAGAT
>JANHFO010000715.1:0-10371 GCA_032468095.1 Pareas carinatus
GAAATAAGTTTATGGATTTTGGCTCCAATAACATGACTGCAAGATGAAGAAACATTTTATTTCAAGCAGAGACCGGTACTGAGTTTTAATTGCTGTGACAGATGAAAATATAAATTAAAATAATAAATAAAATAAAATATCTTTTCATACAAATATGTTGAAAATTGAATCAAAATTTTCATTGCTTTTTCACTCAGCAATGGATATTCAGTTTTTATGGAAAGTCAGTTATTAAAGTCAAATTATTTGAAGACATTAAATATTATAGTTAAAGAAAATAGAGTAAAATCTTGGATTGCAAGCACAATCGGTTCAGAAAATATGCTTGTAATCCAAAGCACTCACATATCAAAGCAAATTTCCCTATAAGAAATAATGGAAACTCAGATTATTCGTTCCACAACTAAAAATATTCATATAAAAATGATTAATATGAAACATAAAGTAAAAATAAAACAAAATAACCTGCACTTTACCCTTGAAAATAAAAGACTAGCAAAACACAAGCACCAATTCTTAACTTCCCTCCTTTAAATTCTTTAATAAAACCAGTAGTAAAGGCCGCTATCAGTTCTCGCATTGTTGTTTCTTTTTCCACTTTCCTCAATTTCAAAGAAATCAACAGACATCTGCTCTTCGACATTCCCTCCCCCTCCCCTATTTTTCCAAATGGTTCTGCTTTGGATTCAACCAGGAAGGATAGAATCCTTGATCTGCGGAAACTCCGAGCTTCATCGATAACTAATATTAACTGCAGGTTGCCAAATCTGCAAATTTTTTAAAAATAAAATAAGCGGGAGCACACTGGAGTGAGATTTCACACATGTGTGGAAAGAAACTTGATGCAAAGCATGAACACCACACTTATGCACACTTAAGGTGGATGCATACCCATTTTCCTTTCCCGCTGAATACCAACTCCAGAAGCCCAAAAGCACAGAAGGCAAGAAAAATTTCTGAAGCAAAATAGGGTCCTTTCTGGATCCTTGCTCCCAGTTTCCTACTTCAGTGTTTATTTTGCTTGCCTCCACAGTCTCACTGGCCTATATTTCCGCACCTGAGGCTCGCTTGCCTCCCTTCTTTTTGAATCGACACCTCTACTCCGATTCTCTGGTTGGAGACCACTGGTATAAATCATGAGTAAAGATACTACCCCACTGGGATAAGCATACTGATTTTGAGTTGCACTATCCTTCCCCTCCTCCCTTTTTTGGCTATAGGTGAAAACTGACCAGGTTTACACATCAGGCCAAGATTTGAGGTTGCTTCTTTTGGCTAATGCTACTGTGTGTACATTGCTGTTATGATTAGTGACCTGGGGTTTATGTCTTAGCCTGTAGCTTATTCAAATAAACTTGATTAAACCTTGTCTTAAAGCATGTTATCTCAAAACATATGTAAGCTTATTGCTGTCAGCTACTGTACTTTGAGGGGCAAAGTACTAGTATACTAGAATATGCCTTTATTGATATTTAATCACAAAATTTAAAAGGGTCTGTGTCACTTTCTGAAATGAGAATGGCTTTTTGAAGCCATTCAAAAAAGATATGGAGAAAATCAGTTGGATGAGAGGAAGGTTCTGAAACTTCCATCTTCATCATCAATCTCACCTATTTTTATGCATTTGCTTATTAAAGGAAAGCATTCACCACCCCTTCCATTTGCCCTTTCTTGCTTTGCTTTACCCAGGAAACGTCATGTCACATTGTGTCCAATTGTTGACACCGTAGGCTATAGTTTATTGTCTTATCTTACTTTGTATGATTCAGTTAGCTGTATGTTGCATTCTTGCTATGCTAGAACTGATCTATACATTATCAGTGGAATGAGAAATTTAGAGCACAAAATAAAGCTTCCAGAAGGGAAAAAAGGGATTTTATACGAAATATGTTACATTGCATGCCCTTCCTCCACAAAGGAAATGGAGCAGCGTCTGGCTTACTACTCTTTCAGACTCTGCAATATCTTTCAAGACATTCCACCGTCCCACCAATTGATTCCATATGTTCTCCCTCCTCCCCTCCGACATTCTTTCCTTTCACCATCTCCTGTTTCAGCTGACTGCTGATCCTGCAGATTTTTGCTTTTACTCTCCTTGGTTGTTGGTTGTTTTTTTTAATCAATGGCTTTCAAAACAGAGTACATAAGGAAAGATTGTATACATGAAAATACATTAATTGCTCTGCATTACACAAGACCAAATTTCAAAAGATTTAACCAGAAATTTGGGCCTTAGTTATTTGTAGCTTCTCCTCTCCCAAAATTTCCAGATGGAAAGAATTGCATGTTATCTCGGTGCTGCTTATTATGTATCTTAGGAATTGAATTCTGAATTTACAGTAATCAAGTATGCTGCTCTTACAGTAAACTGGACACAGCTTGAATTGGGCAATTTAGATCAGAAAGCCTGCAAACTGATGACAATGCATAATGCATTGCATGCACAAAGTGATGTTGATCGACTATACTTAGCATGAAAAATTGGAGCCTGTGGTTTACTGCAAGTAAAGAGACAGTTGTAGAAGAAAAACACGGATTAAATGATTACATCATGGCAAGCAAAAAGAAAATGCTGATAATGGCTTGTAAAGAAAACACACTGAAAGTAGCAGAAGCAAGGGAAAAAAGATTAACAATGAATTATGTTCCAAAAAATTGAGAAATAAAATATTACATGGCCAAGACATAAAAGAAAGAGAGGGAAGAATTAATTTTGCAGCTCAAGAATAAGATGCATTGTAGTTCAATATTACATGCTTTCATATGTGATTTAATATCAGGTCATTATTGATAGTCCTAATACACATCAACACCATTCTTTTTCTTGCTTTTCTCCTATCCCCCCAATTCTTTCCCTAAAATATTTTTGTTTGTTTGTCTTGGGTTTTGCCATTTAAAATTTTGTACCAAGTATCATATCCCCCAAAATCAATAGAATTAGAAATAGGTTTTGTATAACTGTAGCCTTGTAATATTTTTGTATTGTGCATTCACTTTTAAATTTAATAGGATCACATTTCCTATGCATGTCATAAACCATTTCCTGTCATCATGGCATCTAAAGGTTAACCTGAACTTTCAAAACATATTATTCCTCTCTGTCAGTTCTTTAGTATCTCATATTTATCTGCAAAGAACAACTCTTTTTATTTTCCCCATTGATTTAATTTCTTCTATCATGCCGCTATACATAAGGTTTGGTGCTATCTTTCCCTGTTTAATTTTTATATTGTCATAATTTCCTTGCTATTACACCTAGGTCTTTATCTGCATGCTAGTAATATGTTTTAATAAATTATAGTACAAGACTTAAAAGATAGCCAACATTGTAGAAGAGAAAAAAGCATGGTTTACAAGACCAAGAGAAGGTACAACACCAAGTCAAGATTAACAGAATGAAAATAAGCAGAACTTGGTTTCATAGTAAAACATTGATTCAATAAATAATGTACTACTGCAGTACTTCTGTCTTGCTATATGTTCTCTTGAACTAATTTTTTTATAGATGTACTAAAACAAGAACTATTCTAGATCCAGTAACAGTGGTAGTAATGGATAGAGCCAGTTTGCTCCAATGGTTACGGCAGCCGGCTAGAACTCAGGAAACCGATTCCAGTCCTGCCTTAGGCATGAAAGCCGGCTGGGTGACTTTGGCCCTATTATTCTACTTCAGCCCAACCCACCTCAGAGGATAGTTGTTGTGAGGAAAATAGGAGGAGGAATGAGTATTACAGTATGTTCTCTGCTTCAAGTGACATATAAAGTAATACATACAAGTGGAATAAAAATGAATGCAAATAAATAAACAGGACTACAAGTCTCAAATTGAACAAATTATCATAGATATTTCAAATCATAGTTCATTTAGTAGTCAACATATCTGGTTTTGATTTGTATAATGATGAAAGCAATAAACAAAGTTGAGAAAGAGCCAGTGTGAAAGTTAGTTCTCTCAATATCAACAGAGTAGCATGATAGTGAATAGGACACTTACAAAACTTAATGACCAGTGGAAACAAGCCAGCCTGCTCAAAGGAAGGGTTCAAATAGTCAGATAAGTAGGGTAGGAAAGAGAAAGGCACACAAGATGTTTTGGATATTGTTTCTCTATCTAAAACTTGTTCTTGAAACACAGCAGTTGCTGGAGTTATTTGGTTATGGCTTTCTATTTTTTCACTCTATTATATATTTTATGTTTTTGGATCTACTATTAACTGATCTACACGGTTCATTCCTGTCTGTAGAGCAAAGCCTGGCAATGGAAAGTATCTGGATAATTTGAAGCCAGTCACTCACTCTTTGCTCAACTTAGCTCACAGGGCTGCTTCTGTAGGGTTAAAATGGAGAGCACTACTTAAACAGTCCTGGAATTTGATAGGACAATTGACATAAATAAGTCTAATATAAATAAATGCTAAAAACGGTATACTTGCAATGGTTTGGTCTTCTTCCTGAATTTATAGTCCAATGAGATATTTGCAAGGCAATCCTGACCTTAGAGGCTCTGAATTATTTTATGCCATCTAGTAGCAGGCTGGCAATTTGCAGCTACTTATGCCTTTTTGACAATAATTTCTTCTCTGCAAGCAACCGTAAGAAACCAGAGATGTGGGCATCTATAAAGGTATTACTAATTGGGTGCATGCTTCTTCTGTTTCTTTCATTACTTATGCTTTCTCATTCAATCTTTAATCACATTCTTTTCCTTGCAAAAAGAACCCCAGCGTATGCTGGCTGCATATATACTTAACATTATTAAATTACGCTGCAGTAACAAATGTGCTGACAAATGCAGTACATAGAACTGTAACATTATGTTGGATAATAGAAAGGGTTCATCAATTTCTGCAGTTGCTTTTATCTAATGAAAATTTAAGCAATTTCTATAGTCAGAAATTAACTATAGAAAGAAAAATTCACTGTAATAAAGTGCAATTGTCCTGACTGGTTAGCACACAAAGGTAAAAAATAGAAGCCATTTCCCTTTCAACGTTTTGGTTATTAATAGGATCAGTTGTTTTTAAATCCAGGAGAAATCCAAATCCTTGAATGCTTACTTTATAATTAAGTTAAAAATGAGAAAATTCTTTATTTCATCTTATTTGAAATAGAGTATTATCGTGTGCTTTTCCATCTATGTCTGAATTATTTTTTGAAGCATGTGTAAGTGAAAAGTAGGGGAGGGAGAAGCTGATTTCAGTTATATAACACTGTATACTATTAGAACTAAGCATTACAAAACAATGCTTGTTGTATAGACATGTAGACTTGGCACTTTTAAGAGTAGTAACCATTAAGTGTTTGCTTGTAATATTTGAAATTCAGGAAATAAAATGTTGCCACCATTCTTTCATTCCCTGGATGTATCTATATATCATTCTTTTTTCATCTCTCTGCTATAGATATGCATAATCCTAGGAGGCACTGTCCCGATAGGCTAGTATCAAAACAAATTTGGGACCCAGCCAACATTTGAACGGTTAGCTAGAAGTGTTCTTCAATTCAGCATTTTATTTGTCAAAAATGAGAGTTTAAGGCCTATAGATAAAGAGTGGAAAACATTTATTTAATTTGTTTCAAGTTTCCTTGTTCAGGTTTTTTTTAACAGCGTTCTCTTTGATACTTCTTTATGTCAAAGCACTGTTTCTTGATTTAAATATTCTGACAGACATGATGAGTTTGTGTCAGAGAAGATCCAGAAGCAATTGTTTTGTAGTTCATTACCCCAAAGTATAGCCTATCTATGAATCAAGGTGATCTGTTGAAAAATATACTGCTAGAAGATCTTTGAAAATTCATGAAGTACGGTATATGAGCTTTATAATGAAAAAGATTTCGAAGACCCACCATCTTTTCCTTCAAGTTATATTTTTTCCAAGGGAATTTTCAGCACTCTTATGCCAAAGATCCAATATTGAAAGAATATTATGCAGATACTTTCTATAACAAATCTTGTTTCAGACATTGTTGAAATATGCTATCAATGTCCGTCTCATGCATTTCATTAAGAGTCAGATTCGGTATGTTAAATATGTGGGAAAATAAAGAGCACTTTAAAATGCACTTTTATTTCAGTATATTTTTTCTTTTTCTTTCATTAAAAAATCATCAATGTTCAGTGGAATCGAAAAAAATTAAATGCTGTGCTTAAAATATCGATTTAGCATGCTTTAAATATACTAGTATGATAACGTAACATTCATGCTGATATGGAGGCATTTATTTTGCATCTCCCTTGATATTATTTTATTTACTATGTTCTTTGATGCTGCATGAAAAAGCAGGAAAATAACTTATATGCAAATTTGTTTACATTGTAGGTAGGAATAAGGGAACTTATATGTCAGTTCCCTCATTCCTTTTTCTTGAATTATTAGGAATTCATCTTGATTGCTTCATTGAGAGATTGAAATCTTTGTATTAACTGGATTGCTATATATGGAAAAGTGAGGATAATTTAGAATGCTTCCAGATCTTATTAAGTGTAAAAGAGGCCTTTTTGAAGATGACGGCTATCCCCTCCACGCCAGAGATCTGTTTAATGAATTTAGGGGAGAGAGGCTGTTCCTGGTTGCTGTGCCAGGAATTTAATTTGGCCCTACTTTTCACTACCTCTTAAAAAGTAGTTAACGTAAGTTTTTAAATGGACTTTTAAATACAGAAGATCTAATAAGTGTATTAATTGCCTTTTGTTTTTATGTTTTATATTTATCATATTAATTGCTTTTTTCTTCTATAGTTTCTTCTTATATTTTATCTTTTTAGACATCTTTAGTGTTTAATTTGAAGTACTTTAGACATACATTAGTTCTCTGCCAATGTCATATACTGGTGTAGATTCAGAAGACTGTGTGTCTGTGTGTGTGTATAATCCATATACTACCTTTTATCAAAATAATAAAGACAGGATTGAGAATGTGTATATATATGTGTGTGTGTACAGACATACAGACACACATAATCCGTGTACAGACATACAGACATACAGACACACATAATCCTGTCTTTATTATTTTGATAAAAGATGGTATATGGATTATACACACACACACACAGTGTGTGTGCACCTTTATTATTTTAATAAAAGGCGGTAAACATGCCTAATACTTCTACCCCAGAACTAGAACCCAGTCTCCTGATTTCTAACCTGATTTTTTCACCACTAGAACAAACTGGATTATGTGGGAAACATTTGAGCCAAATGGACTTGAAATAAGATTTTGAAATTACCGTATTACGTTCACTATAAGGCGCATGTTTTTTCGTATTTTGGTGCCTCTGTATTCATGGTGTGTCTTATATTTGATAGCATTTTACCAGGGTAAAGGGTATTTTTTATTTATTTACTTTTAGTTTTTTTATTTCTAACTTAGAAAGGATGCATCTTGTAACCGGTGGTGTTTTATAATTGATGTAATATGGTAATTATAAGAATCCTTCCTGTGGAAAATGCTGTTATTTTGAGTTATTAAAAAAAAACTTGATAAGATAGGACTGTAAATGTTGACCACTAGAGGGAACTAGAAAGAATTAAAGATTACAATTAAAGGAGAAGAAGTCTTAAATTTGATTTACTAATACAGAATGGAGGAAAATGCTTTAAACAATTGATGCATTTAAAGATATTTGTGTACAATGGATCCAGAAGATAAAAGTGTCTGCCATTATAGATAGACTGTGTCTAAAAGATGGCATGAAAGAGGAACAAGACAAATTGATTTGAAAAATGGATTTTAAAAGGGCAAGTTTAAAAGGGCAAGTTACAAGAATGATATGGGGAAAGATGCTACACTGGATTTACAAAACGAAACCAGCTGATGTCTTAATAGGGGCATACAAATAACAAACCAAAAAAGTGACCTGGATAATTTCCATATAAAGAATTTCTGAACTAGATAACTTGTGAGGGATTTTGTGAGAAGGGACAAATTTAAAAAAAGAAAAACAAACTTCTAGGACAGTACAGGTAGTCCTCAACTTATAGTCTTTCATTCAGTGACCATTCAATGTTGTAATGACACTGAAAAAAGTGATTTATGACCATTTTTCACACTTTTGACAGTTGTAGCATCCGTGAGGTTACATGATCAAAATTCGACCACTCGGCAGCTGGCTCATATTTATGACAGATGCAGTGTTCCGGGTGATGTCATCACCTTTTGCAACCTTTCAAATCAAAGTCAATGGGGAAGGCAGATTCACTTAACGACCATGTTGCTTACTTAAAAACTGCGGCGATTCACTTAACAACTGTGGCAGGAAAGGTTGTAAAATGGGGCAAAGCACACTTAATAAATGCTGTGCTTAGCAACGAAATTTGGGGGTCCTTTGTAGTTGTAGGGCGAGGACTGCCTGTATGTAAAAGGATTAAAGATCAGTATTGTTACTGTAGAAGGAAGAGATACAAAGTTAGTTAATTTGCTCAAGGCTGGAAGGAAGGATCAAGCAAGAGCCTAGCCTGGAGTCATTGCACAGCTACAGGTATCATAAACTTGACTCTTCTTTCCAGCATAGCTGGCAGTTTCTTAACAGCTTTAAATATTCATTTATACATAAGATAATCATTTGTTGTACTTTAAGAGGTGATAAATTAGTAAAAAAATTATACTTGTGATTAACGGGGAAGCCATTACTTTATATATTTGTTAACTTTTTATTTATTATATTTTTCTTTCCGTTTTATTTTCCTTTCTTTTTCTCACTTTGTTTTTTCTTTTTATTCTTTTTAAAGTTTGCTTTAGTTATTTTTAGTTGTAATATTTAATAAAATTATTTCTAAAAGAAAACATGTGAATTGGATGATTGAGTCAATATGTACAAATATATCTTCCACACACGGACTTATATTCTCCTTATAGATAATTTCTTCTGTCATTCTTCTACTTACTAGTTAATTATCATAAATAAAGAAAACACTTATAATTTTGTGTTCCCTCATTTCTTTTGGAATATGAAACTTTATTTTGGTGTATTATTATGGTGTGAAACATGGTTTGTGTTCTCCTCCAAGCAGTAAAATAAGATAAAGCTTAAGTCGTCTCACTACTGTAAAGGCAAAATCTAAAATCTATTTTGTACCTCCTTCAAAAAGCTGTATTAGGTCTCCCTTTGGCCAGTCAGATTATGGTCACTTCTTTCTATGGTAAATAGGTATATTAAACTTACTTTTAAATAAAGGAATCTATATTACAAATATTTGCTTATGGCATTTTTCTCATTCAAAGACTAACCAACTGCAGTTTTACTTTAAACCTTTTTAAGGTGTTCTGTGTAGTATAGAATTAAACTGTCCTGCAAAGTTTTGATTTTGCTAGCATGTATCCTGTCTTTTAGACAGATGCTTCTGTAATATCACTTAGTGTAGTGGTCCCCATCCGTTCCAGCTTGGTGGCCCAGCCCTGCGTGATGTGTGTGCGTGAGTGGCAGGCACGCTCGCACAATTCCATTTGTGCAAGCAGCAAGCACGTGCACCCTCCACTCGCCAAGTGGAGCTTTCCACATGAGTGGAGGGTGCTTTTGGATGCATGCAAAGCCCCACTTGCATGAGCAACAAACTGTCAAATTCTACGCTAATCCAGTCATCCTGAAAACTGTGCTTCAAACTTGTGCTCATTCGCAAAGCTCCACTTGAGTGAGTGGAACTTTGCGCTCAAGCGCCCTCACCCTTCATTCATGTGAATGCTTGACTGCTGCTCGCGGGAGTGGAGCTTCACAGTGTGCACTTGCCCATCTCTCCCACAGCCTGGTTTCGAGACGCCTGACTTGGTGGCTCATTTTCTCTATATGGGTAATTTTGGGAAATATTTTCAGCATGCATATTCTGGAATAGAAGAGTTTTAGGATTTGTTTGTGCTGGGCAGCACAATACAGGTGATATTTTATTTTCTGTATTCATCTTATCAAAGAATTTGGAATCTAAGTATGATTCGTTCTCTGCATTTAAGTAAATAGGATTCTAAGTGCCTTTAACGTGAAACCTTTATTTGAACATTTGTTTCTTATGCTAGATGTGCTTTTCTGCTAAGCACAACAGAAAAGTATGTGGATGGTTTCTAGGAGACAAGATTTTGCTGCTGAACAGTGGGTGAGATAACCCATCTATAGTGGAGAGAAATAAAGAGGGAGAATGCATCACTTCTAAGCCACAGAAGCCATTGACTTTGAGCCCAGTTACTCTTTCCCAGTCCTAAACTGGGAAGTCAGAAAACATACCCATCGACTTGCATTGGACCAATGTGGTAGATTACAGGCCATAAACTGAATCCCTTATCCTGCAGTGTTTTGATTCAGGCTAATTTTATTGATCTCTGTCCCCGATCACCATCTGTCCCTTGTTGATAGAATATATGCCTTCCTTCCTTCCTTCCTTCC
>JANHFO010000715.1:40799-69591 GCA_032468095.1 Pareas carinatus
TGGCTGCAAGCACGCAAATTCGAAGCGCTGCAGTTTTCAGCCCACCCGATTTCTCTGCACCCCGCTCAATCAGGTAATGAATCGCCGATGGGTGTTATTTGGGGGTGGGTGATCTACCGTGTTTCCCCCAAAGTAAGGCACCCTCCCGAAAATCAGACCTAGCACTCCTTTGGGAGCAAAAATTAATATAAGACAGTGTCTTATTTTCAGGGAAACACCGTACTAATAAAAAGTGGGGGAATAATGGCCTTGAATGTCTTTATTAATGGAAGGGACTTCCCATCCAGTGAGACTGATATTTTGATTGCAATTAGCAGTGGGAAAACAGCTGTCTGATCTCACTACCCAGTTGATGCAATGGGGAAAAGTAGAGTAGTTCCTAAAGCTGCTTAGAAAACTAAAAAGGACCATATATTCAACTATAAAATTCAGTAATTTTATAGATAAGTGATTTTAAGAAATGAGACATTTTATGCTAAGGACTAATTTAACTGATCTAGTAACAAAATCCTGTTTTATCAATCTAAATTTCATTTAACATTTGATTACTCTGTTTTCTTAAGAAATACAATGATAATCCTATTTTATATGCCCTCACTTTTTTAAAAAAATACTTTGCACATCAAAAATACTTTTCTCTTTCGTTGGAAAGCATTTTTCTCTATTTTTTCCATATTCTTAAACAACTCCATTTTAAATTCCAGTTAATGTACATAAAATTGCTTTGACCTTTCTAGTTAAATAGCTACAAAGCATGCATCCTGGCTCAACCTATGCAAAGTAATTCTAGGTAAAAATTCCACAACTATTTTTGCAGATCTTAAACAATAGTATCCTCACTTTAAACAGCACTAGGATATTTTTCCTGGAACTTTATTTTAATCACTCATCTCAGATGGATTATAAAGGATGGCCCAAAAATTGTATATTGACTTTGAAAGCAAATAACCTGAAAGCCTGGATTTTTATGTTTATTTATTTCTTTATTTTTGTTGTTGTTCCATTTGTCCAGGCTTCTGGCTGCTGACTGAGTTTTTTTTTAAAAAAATGCCTCTTTGTATATGCGTGTATACATATATATATATATTAACAATTGAAATTATTAAAAGTCTTTCCCAACACCTTGAGATAAAGATGCTGCTTCTGAAGTCAATGTTCTAAACACAGTGGGGGAAAAAAGTGTTAACAATGCATGGATTTCAAGGGGCTCCTTTTAGTTTCCTTTGAATTTATTTGATTTATTTGTTTTTGTTTCTGTTTTGTTTTTTGTTTTGTTTTGATTATTTTCCCTTAATTTCTGTGTTCTGGCCACACCCAGGAGAATCGTCTGCTTTTGATTTCTCCCTTTACGGTTACATGGTAAATTTTCTTTCTCATTCTTCGGAGATGGAAACATTAAAAAAAAACTCTGTACAATTATTATTTTTACACTGCTCATCCTGTTGCTTGTTATTTACTGCAGAATCTGAGGCCAGACTAAAAAGGTGACAGTTACTCGGTTTCTTCAGGGTCCTTGAACAGCTCTATAAGGAAAACAGGATGCCCCTCGGCTGAGGGTTGTTCTGAATATTTTTGAGGATTTAGTACAGTAAGAAATTAAATGAAGTGGGTATTATTTTCAAATTGAAATAAGAGTTACATAGTAAAAACAATTCAGTCTCAAAACTTCCAGCAAATTGAATTATAACAGGCTAGCAGGAATAATTATAAAAGTATATACCCTTCTTAAGTGACTTATCTTATTTCCTTTTTTCTTTCTGAACTGTGACATATTGAAAATTTTAATCCCGTATTAAAATACTGCTTTGGTGCGATGGGACTATGTTTAGGGAGGATAAAATCAAATTTGTTTTTAAAGGAAAGTATGTATTTTGTATGATATATATATATATACTCCTTTTCCAATACTAGAAATTATTTGTAGTTCAGAGATGGATTGTTGAGGTTTTGGCATCCTCTGGACATGGTTGTTGTCCTGCACCTTTTTGGAGAACACCAACAAATCAATACTTGCTTTTATTACTTGAGACTTTCTCCGATCATTGAGTGAAATTCAAAGGAGTTCAATTCAATAACTTTATGGTCAAAGGTTCTATGTCATGTGTTTAGAGTGAAGATGTTAAAATGTTTAGAAGTGTAGTAAAATAATAAATGTGTACTCATGTAACAGATGTATCTTCATAACAACCTTCTGAAACAAATTGCACTAAAGTTTTTTTGCACTGTATATTGGATTTTTGACTGCAGTGATAATACAGGAATCATATCCATTAAGACAAATCTTCATGTTATTCACAGATTTGTAACACCTGATACAATGTAACATACTTGAAATATATAGAGAGGTGTTAAATATGTAGCTCACTTTGCAATTACCTTTCACAATCTGTCTACACCTGAAAAGGGGAAACTTTTAAGGCAATTATTTCATTTTGCAGAGAATATGCACTCGCTAAATTCTTGGAGTATTGTGTCTATCAGTTCTAATATATTCACATTTTCCTAATCATGACATAGCAAAAATCCAAAAAATTCCTCAGTAATCATAATTTTCACACAATTAGTAATGTAGTGAGGAGATTTATAATAGTGGAAGGTGACATTTTTCACCCTGACCTAGTGACCAATAGCCATACATTCTTTATCCTATTCCTTGAACATTGATTCTGTAACAATGAATTTCACAAATATAAATAGCTTAGATTCATTTGAAAATTCAGTATATGTAGCACTATTGTTAACAGTGAATATTGGGCCCAAACAAATTCTTGTTACAATACCTTCAGGATCAATTTAAAAAACATGAACTACGGTACTTACTACTTTTTCCTCTATCTAAAAATATTTATCCACTTACTGCATATTTTTATTACATGGAGCCTACATACTTCTGACTCTTGAAAATAAATATAGGGTTAGGTCTTAAATGTACTTCTGTAGTACAATTATGTGAGTCTCCTTGTTAATAAATCCAATTGAATATATTTGTACTTTGGAAAAAGCTTATGTAGATTAGAACCTCAATTAAATAAATATTACTGACTTAAGAGCGATAATATTTCATAACTGATGGCATTTTACCTTGGTATCTATTAACGTAAATCAATACATTTTTGTGACTGATGCAAGTATATCTACAGCATTTTTAAAGTTAAATAGGAGTGGGTTATTTATTGCTGGATGCAGAAGCCATCTGGATCCTTAACTAAATTCTAAACTTTCAAAAACAAACTGAACAAAGAAGCAATCATTTCATCTTTACAGTCAGTCGTCAAGACCGTATCATTTTATGATGTACTTTATTTAATTAATTTTGTTCTCTTCCATTAGAAAGTGTTGTTCAACCTTATTAAGGTACTAATTCTAGAACATAGAGCTTCAACAATCTGTGAAAAACAATATTTTACTGAGTGTTTTCTGAGTGAAGAAACCAAGCATGGAAACAGTTGATTAAGTATAAAGCAGCTATGCTTTCCTCCGTTGAAATAGAAAATAGATTTAAGGATTTTTTTCGGTGAGCTAGTGTCTATTCCTAACCATATAGCAATAGCAGTTAGACTTATATACCGCTTCACAGTGCTTTATAGCTCTCTCTAAGTGGTTTACAAAAATCAGGATATTGCCCCCAACAATCTGGGTCCTCGTGACCGATCTCGGAAGGATGGAAGGCTGAGTCAACCTTGAGCTAATGGGACTCCAACTGCTGAACTTACTGGCAACCGACTGTCAACAGACATAGAATGCAGTACTGCACTCTAACCACTGCACCCCTACAGCTCTATTATATTATTATTATTATTAATATATATATTATATATATATTATAGTATTATTAATATCTACTGTTAATAGGGACAGGCAACCTACAGATTAAGATAACCAGTGAGAACTGTATTTCTTGCATCAAAAAGGCCATATTTTAAAGAGTACCTTTACTCTAAATTTTAAAAAATTAACAAGAAACAGAAGCAAAGATGCACAGGACATTGTCAAAATTCTACATATAATGTCTCTCTCTCTCTCTCTCTCTCTCTCTCTCTCTCTCACACACACACACACACACACACAGAGAGAGAGAGAGAGAAATACACACATACTTGTTTTTTGTTCCCCATATATTTATTTTTGTTTCCCATATATTACCAGTTGGAACTATCACGCATATCACCCCTCCTTTTGGTAGATTTTCTTCAGAGCCTCTTCCTGTGTCTATCCTTGCCATATGAAAGGAAGTTATTGAGAATGCTGTAAAAGACAACATACGAATGGTCATTTATGGCAAGATCTCTTTCCAGGTTTTTAATACATTGCATTTGATCAATTTTGGAGGAGCTAGTTTATTTTTTAGAATGTGTCTCGAGTAACTATGCTTTTTTTGGTCTGGCCTCAATTGCTTTTATGTTTTATTATTTTCAATCTGATTAAAGTTATTTTTTTAATTGAAATTCTTTCATGAAACATGCATGAACCAAAAATGTGACTCTAGGAGAGTATTGCTAAGTTGTGCTGATGTCAATTTCATACTGTGATATTTTTTTCTCTATTTATCTAGATATCAGTATTTCAATATATAACGATGTGCATGTTTTCCCCCTTCTCCCGCTGCATGCAGGGATTCGGGTTCGTAACTTTCGAGAATAGTGCTGATGCAGACAGGGCCAGGGAGAAATTACACGGCACCGTGGTAGAGGGCCGTAAAATCGAGGTGCATGTCTTCAGTAATTCAATTTCTTCTTTATATTTCTTCTTTGGTTTCCTTTTTGTGTCTTGCCTCACTGATTTCACATTGGGATTCCTGTCCAGTGCGTGTGTGTGTGTTTGTGTCCCGTGTTTTTCACTCCCGTCCCCTGCACTGAAGTGTATAAAATAACCTCCCAATATATATATATATCTATATATTTTTGTTATTTTTCTTTGTCTTTGTTTTCCTTTCTCTTAAGTTTGTTTCCAACTCACTCCAAATTTTTTGCCCTCCTGCTGTCTTGATTTTCCTTTGCTTCAGTTAATGAGGCTCCGAATTTCAATTTCCAAGCCAGATCAAAACTAACAAAATGAGCACAGTCCCATTTGTCACTTGGTATCTAACAAGAAAGAAGGGGGGGCAGCCAATATCTGCCCTTGATTCAGAGGCCAGTTCTCTTCCATATGAGTGTGAAACTAATGTATTGGCAAGGGGGTGGATGGAGAAATCAGGAAGAACTTGAGCCATTGAAATATCTATGTAAATGTATTTCAAATTAAGAAATATGCATTCCATCATTAATTCCAATGAACATAGACTGTGATAAGCACAAGAAGCTTGTGTTACCTAGATGAGAGGTAGCTTCTTTACTGATAAATTTGCTGTTCCCTCATATAGAAGGCTAACTGGCCCCTTTTTGTTCTTTCTTTTTAAAGGAAAAAAATACTAAATATAAGGAAAAAATTAAAGCCGCCGTTTTGAGTAAGATGTCTGCATATTTTGCTTTTTTGTTTTGTTTTTTTTGTTTTGTTTTTGTTTTATTTCCCTTTTTAATGGTTTAGTGTTTAGGGCCCTTCACTTGACTCACTCTTTCCATGGTAACTATACACAATGCTGGCGATGGTACAAGTTGGCGGTAAGTGAAATCAAAGTGCTAGAGGAGAAGCTTACTTCTTTTCTTTTCTTTTATGCAAAACAAAAAATCTAAGAAAGAAAAATCCATCCGCCATTTCACATTAACACTACAAAATGTGATTTGACGTGTTGTCCCCCCCTTTCCTTTTTCTTCTCTCCCACTCTTTTATTTTCAATGCTGTTGAGTAATGCCACCTGGATTTTGGATGTACATACCATTTTGTTTAAGTCTGAGCTGTTTGATTACTGACTTTTCAGTAATTTTCCTTGCACATCTTACTCAGAGTTACTGAACTCCAGTTTTGGCTGGTTTTATTAATGCACCCATACACTTTTCATTTTTGCCTATCCATCTCCTCCCTCCACTTCTTTTTTGCACTCCCTCTCTTTGGACTTGATTGTTCTCCTTTCCTCACTTGCCATTTTACTTTACTTAATTAAATACAGCTGTTAGTCTTTGCTGATTGGTGATTTCTGATTGGTTTTGCCCATTTTTTTTCTTTTAAGTGCTTGTATTGCATTCTGCTGTAGCAGTTGATTTCAGGCACTTGCTCCATCGTAATGATTGTCTGTGAGACCTTTCTTCCTATCCTCATTAATCAGTTGTTGTTTTTCTTTTTTATGTGTGTTTTAACAGCATGCTTTCAGTCTCATTGTTGTTGTTTCCCATTCTTTTTTTAAATGTGTAATGTTTATATGGGGAGGGTTGGGGTCAGGAGGCTAAAAATAGAGTGATGAGATTCCAGGCTCCCTTCTTCCCTGCCCAGGCTCACTTTTGTTTTAAAGTTCAGAGGGCTTTTTAAACCATTCTTTTCTTGATCTTGAAGTCCACATGAGGTTTCATTGGGACTCGGATTTTGAAAAGTTACTGATTCTGCCACCACCTTCACTCTCTGCAAGACACTATGACTCTGTTTGACAAAGGATTGCCATTGTTTGTCTTTATTCACCCCACCAGTGTTTTACCAAGATCGTCTGCAACATTCATGTGCTGCAGTGCTTGGAGAGCTTGAACAATGAATAAGCTCATAGTGGCAGTGAAGGAGATTAAAAGAAAAATGAAAAAAAATCAGGAGACACTTCATACATTTCTAATGGTGTTCATTTTTCTCCTAACAAGTCGACAACTAAGGAAGATTGAGCTGATGGCCTCTCAAGATACAGTACTTCAAAATTGAGATATAGGCCAAGCAGTGCTGCTCTCTGGAATCAAACTGCCTTAGAAGAAAAGCAGCTTAATTCCAGACATCTGGGAATTCAAGTTCTTCTGCCCAAATTGGAGAAGAGGCTTTCTGTAATGTTAGTAGACCACTGCAGTTCAGTGAAAAGCTACTAATGGACCAACCAAGGTTATTTTTGTTTCTGTTTCATGCCAATCAAACTGGGCTAAAAAAAAAAGCAATGGAGGAGTTTTTGCCCCTGAACCAGTGAGCATCAAATAATGAAGTCAAAGCTGGCAGGGATGCCTGAGAAAATCTGCTCTTTTTAGCCTTTTCTTTGATGAATAATTAAAATACAAAAAACTAGATATGTTTATAATTATAATATATGATAATCTGTAAAAGTAAATTGCAGTATGTTGATTATTTAAAAAAACATTTTGTTTTAAAAAAATTTTGAAAAGTTTCTTCCATTTTCTCTAACGTGTTGTGCTTCCTTCCCTCTCTTCCCCTTTCCCTTTTAATTTTTAGGTTAATAATGCCACTGCACGAGTAATGACTAATAAGAAGATGGTCACACCATATGCAAATGGTAAGACAAGGCTAAGGAAAGAATGGAGGAACCCTTTTAGGCATAAAAAGTTTTCCTTTTGATATTTCAGAATAACTGATAAGATAAATTTGTTTTCTTTATATGTATAGATATTGAAATATCTAAAAATTGTCAAGAATTAGAAAAGAGTTCTTGGAAATATTTTGAAAAAAAGGACACTGATTTGAGCCCTCAAATATGGATGAAGTACTTTAGGAAATCACTTTAAATATTTGGTTTTGTTATTTACTAGTGAATTGGTGAGAAGTGACCAACACAGATGTCTCCATTATAGTGACTGTGCTTTAATTGAGGTGTATGTGATAAATGTTTTTTGGGTGCTTTTAAAATAGAAAGCTATTAACACAGGTAGATATAGGATGCATTTATGTTTATTTACACTGGTCTTGCTGCCTCCTCTCATGTGAATCATAGGAAATGAATAGTCAACTTGTGATTTAAAAAAAAAACTACAGGTAGTCCTTGACTCACTGCCACTATTGCGATAGGAAATTGGTCTTTGAGTGGAAGAGCCATTAAGAGAGGTGTCAACATGACTGCTTTGTTCAATGACTGTGATCCCAGCTTTCTTAGTTTCGATTGTTAAGTGGATGAATCAAAGGAGTATGAGGAAGGGAACTCATTTATTGGGCTGGAGAAACAAAGTTGGGATCCTGACAATCTGTTGGACCATAAAGCATTATTTAACTGTTGGACCATAAAGCATTATTTGCAAGTTATCATAACTTTGAACAATCCTTAAATAATTGATCGCAACTCGAGGACTACCTGTATCTGCATGATTTGCTTTTGCCTATATCTTTTGCAAATCACTTCATATTTCTTTTTTTCTTTTTGTACTATCTACTCACATTTGTACTCATTCCGTATTAATTCATTACTTATCCATTCTTGACTGACTGCTTCACTACAGAGTTTATTTCATATATTTTCTAGGTAACCCTTTCCCAATATATACAATTTAATTTGTTTCTTCTCATATGCGCAACTCTCATTTCTACATAACAAGTGTGCAGAAGATTACTCCCACACACAGCCATTTCCACTTATTTTTACAAATTTCATTCCTTTCAGCAGACCATGTGCTTTCTACCATCTGTTAGTATTTGTACATCTTAAAATTTCTCCAACCGTTTCCACATCTTTACTAAACATTCTTCCAAGGGGCATTGATTCTTCTCCTTGCTGTATTTTTTGTAATTACTCATTCATTTTCCTTGTCAAACAGAGCTGCTTTGTTCATTGTTCAGAATTTTCAAATTTGTACACTTCTCTGCCTCATAAATTTGATCTAACATTGCAAATCATTTCGGTTCTTGACAAACATCACATTATCTGCATACTGCATGCATTCGTATCTTCAATCAACCCAAATCATAAGTATACTTTATCCATGAAAACCTTAAACAACCAAGAAGATGGTTACGCTCTATTTGATCATGAACCATTTGCCAAACAATTCATTTATTTTCAGACATGTTATTCTTTTGTTGTATACCACTCTCATTGCATTAACCAATCAATCTTTTAATTCATCACACAGTGTTCCATAATTGAAGCCTATTCACTTTGTCATATACTTTCTGTAAATCAGTAAATATATAATAAACTTTCTCACATTCATACCTTTCTAAATGACCTTTTGAAGAACAAAAATTTAGTGGATGCACTACCTGCCCAGCATAATGTCACATGTCTAATTTTGTTCTTTGTTACTTCTAGTTCCCTTTCAGTGAGAATTCTGCCAAGCAGTTTTCCATTTCAAGACACATTTAATAAACTAATTTTCTTGTAATTTTTGTTATTCACTCTTTCTACCTTTTCATCTGTATAGGATGGCAATAATCATATTGGTCTAATTGTCAGGTGCAGATGTGATCTTTACCAATACATTAAAACAACTTACACTACCGCCAACAATCCACAATGACATTTTAACATTTGTCTAGTTTCACACTTGCACTTTTATCATTTTTAAGCAGTATCATACTATTTATGATTTTTTCTTCATTATTTTTGACAATCACATTTATAGCCCTAATTTCAGTGCTATTATATTCATATAAGTCTCTAAAATATTATTTACCATATTCATTTGCCTCAGTTGCAGCTCAGATCACTCCATCACTTTTATTTTTAATTATTCACTTTGTGGAAGACTCTTTTGTTGCGTCTCAACTTGATTAGCTACTGGTTTTTAGATAGGTTTCATTGCCTTGATAGAAAAAGTAATAGGAAGTGTCTCGATTAGCATATGTATTTGCTAATCAAGTTCAAATAAGATAAGATAACATTTGTTGTCACTTTTCTGTGTACATAGTGGCATATATTAAAATGAAATGTTGATACTTGCTCTCAAAAGAAGAAAAATATGTATAATCTGGGCAAATCCTTAGAATCACATACCATAAAGTTTATAATATATTATTTGGCTATGGTCCTTTCCCATTTGGGTTTATGTATGATGTCTTCTAAAATAGACATTCCTCTCATTCCCTTCAAATGTTCACCAGTATAGTCAGTATTGTGGAATCTTTCCTTAATTGATTTTCAGAGATCAGTTCAAAGATCTGAAATTCTAATTTCATTAGTCATTCCTTCAAACACAAAAATCCATTCAATTTTTTTCATTTGATCTTTCACTTTAACCACAGCCTTTAAAAAGAAAAAGAAGAAAAACACAATGCAATGTAAACTTCATTTCCAGACTGTGGGAAAGATTTGTCAGAAAGCATTAGTGATTTGTATTTTCTCCTCCATTTATGTCCATGACACAAGAAGTATGGAAAATGTAGTCTGTTTTTATGCATAGGAACAATTGGTATGAAAGTGAGGTAATAATTATTAGAAGGTAGACTATATCTGTAATCATATTGTTTGTTTGCTTGCTACCTCACTGATGGGGAAGGTCTAGCTGCTGACATCAGCCTTTATTTTTTTCAGGTTGGAAATTGAGTCCTGTAGTTGGAGCAGTATACGGACCTGAATTATATGCAGGTAGAATTTAATGTTGATTCTTCTGTTTCTGCCATTTGACTGCACTGGTGATTGCTTATGTTCTCAATCTGCTGTTTCTTTATAACCTTTTTACATTTTTTTATTCTTTTTAAAATTAAATTAGCATCCAGTTTTCAAGCAGATGTCTCGCTGGGCAATGACGCTGCAGTGCCCCTGTCAGGAAGGGGGGGTATTAACACTTACATTCCTTTAATCAGTAAGTAGCCCCTATTGGCCCCTGTACTGTTACTGTGCTTGAGTAAACAGTGATCTGTTTGCCCTCTACTTTCCAGTTTGTATGATATGTACTTGAAAGGATGGGCCTTGACAGGAAGAAATAATACTACTTTGTGCAGTGGGAATAATTTGTCCCTTCTTGCAATGCATTTTACAAGCCTGTTTATGGCTAGGGTTTCTCCAGGTGATGAGGTTGCTATAAATTTGTATGGGGGGGAGTATAAGTGAAAGGTCCAAGTGACTTGACTTTAGCAATGTAACAGGCTACACTCCAAAGTACATGTTATTCATGTTACTAAACTGTGAGTCCACTGCAAGCCCCCTTGTGACATGCTCCTAGAAGCACCTTGGGTTCATTTTGCCTTGTGACTGACTGGTGCCATATAAGTATTCCTTTATTGTATTGTGTTCCCAGCCACCTTCTGAGGTTTAAATATCATTTTGCCCTGAGCCGGTTTACTCCAGCATGATGTGTAATAAAACAGGGCCCAATATAGATGGAACCACTTAATGGCCATCTTTTCCAGAAGGTAGGCTCTTGATAAACTTGGTAAACCTCATCCTTAATTATGGCTGCCTTCATTAGGATGTTTTGATCATTTTATATTTAAATGACATGTGATGGAAAAGACTGAGCTGGAAGGAAATATACACGCATGTTCTTAATTCACAAGTTTAAGCTTATTATGAAAACAAAACAATTTAAGCATTCTCATTCCAAATAAATGGAAGAGTAAGAATTACCTGCCTGTATTAGTAATAACTCTGTGTGCTTCTCAAACTTTTTAACCCGACTGCATGGCATTATCAAAATGGGGTGGAGGACAAGGGGGAAAAGTTTGCAGTTTGTGGTGAAGAAGGCATGACACCACAATCCCTTGCATGCCAGGCCTCTGCCACCCTACCTTTCCTTCAAGATCATGTCATAGCAAGAGGATATCAGAGTTCTAAGCATGCTCCTTCACAGGACAGGTGCAGAATATTCCACCTCTCTGGAGTTGTGCATAAACCTAGTTAAATATGATTGTGATTGACTGGGCAGGGGAACTGATTCTTCTCATATTTTTCCTTGTCTGTCTGTATTCACAGTACCCAGCTTCCCATACCCAACTGCAGCCACTACAGCAGCAGCATTTAGGGGAGCCCATCTGAGAGGACGAGGAAGGACAGTGTATGGTGCAGTACGAGCAGTACCCCCAACAGCCATCCCAGCGTACCCAGGGTAAGGATGGAGAACTACCTAGCAGTGATCTTCAGAACAGGACATTCAATGGATTGAAAATAGGGACAGGAGATGCCAACACTATAGCACTCTGCACTCCGTCATACTTGGGAAAGGCAATCTAAAACTTACATTTATGACCAGAAATAATGTTTCATTAAATTGGCAACTCAACAGTGAAAAAAAGTGTTCAAAAATAATGTGCCAATTGTTGTAGCTTGTAACAATATTTTTGCAGCACAAAATAATCTGGAAATAATGGAGGAACATTCTTATAAAAAGAGTTCCCTAAAAGGTGTAGAGTCTGTGAAGTGAGGCTACTTCTTGTTCTCTGAAGTCCAATTTCATTGAGTTACCCAGACTGACAAGCATTGTCTATTAGCTTCATCGTACATTATAAACTGATCAGAACAGAACAGTTACCCACAATGGATTTGCTTTCTCGATTAGAGATGTTTTGAGAAGGGTTAAAACAAAGATTGAGCAGACATGTAATGAAGAGTAAACTAGAATTTTAAAAAGCCAAAACCAGGATAAGCAGCATATTGATTCTTTAGATTTGAATGACTGCTTAGCAGTAAGCTGCTCTTATCATTCCAAAGGAATATATTGTTTTATTATTTTAAGTGTGTTTTCAAGACTGACAAGATTCCAGTATCTCTGTTGTCAGTTTTACTTCTAAGATTTCATTTGCATTAAAAACGAAATACTAGATTCCAGTCTTTCTTGGAACAAATCTAAGCAGAAAGGAAAATACCAAGAGACAGTTGGATACTGATCTCTTCTCTTTTAAGTAGAATTATACATTAACAGGGGGGATTATTTGCTGAAATAGTCCAGATTATGCTAGATCTGTTATAAAATCTTAATAACCAAACACCCTAGCATTTAAAGCTAAATATTTTGTGCAGTTACTGGTTAGTTATTTTCTGCATTCCCTCTTCTTCCATACTTTATATAAATATATTTTATGGTTCTGCCATATAAAGTAATATGCATCTGCATGCAGCACCCTCCATTATTTGTATAGGTAGAATTGCTATGTTAGTTCATTAGAATAGCTTCCATGAATCTGAAAGCATTCATGGGCTATCATTTAATATCTTTTAATAACATTTAATTTTAATACCATTTAATATCTAATTGTTGATACTCAGATATAGTATGTTATAAACGTCCAATTAAAATTGTTGGTTGTAATTATCCCTAATAGTAACAGCTAAATTATTCCTGGAAAAGAAATCTAGTTCAGTGTAGCTATGCCTTTTTTGGAACACCAATGAGATTTAAATTGAATATTTCAGTTGATAACAGTTTAAAAATCCTCTCTCAAAAATTCTCAGGATAACCCTTTAGCCTTCTTAACCCTTTTCAGAATATTTATTTTATTTTACTTTATTTTAATTAATTAATAAATATTTTTATTTTATTTATTACATTTATTTGTTGCCCCTGTCATAACAAAATGACTATATGCCTTACAGCATAAAACGTCAAAATCATAACATATAAATATCTTTAAAACAATGAAAACAGAAGTACAAATCCAAATAAAATTATAATATATTTTTTAATATTTAATATTATATTTATAATAAAATTGTTATAAAGAGAAGTCCCAATCCGAATAATATTATAATTAAAAGATGAGGAAGGGAACAGAATTCTGTGTGGTCTAGTTCCAGTTTGGTTTGGTGGTTCGTACTTTCTTGATGTATGATAAAGAGGAAGATTCTTTGCAAAACACCTCAATACAAGTGAATATATCTTTTCCATGTGATTAATAGTAAGAAAGGAGGTATTTATGTAAGTTGCAAAACCTGAAATTCATCTTACAAACTTACCAAGTTCACATTATGGAATTTATACTCAAAACACCCTAATAAAAAGGATTCCCATTTTTGCCTCCCTACTGTAATCAATATTATATATAAATAACTGTATATGGCATACCTCTCCCTGATGAATTGACATCACTTTCCTACAGTAAATTTTCATTGAGTATATTTATGCTTATCAGCTATGTTTTTGTAGTTTAAAATTGAAGTGGAGTGCAATACTGCGTGATTAGTTTAATAACTTAAGCTTGCGTCACTGTAGAAATCTGATGATAATAAAGCAAATTTATAGCCAAGCTATCCTAGCCTTGTTGTTTGTAACTTCCTATAGGTGGGTGTGTTCTGATCAGTGTGAGAGAAGCTTGGCATCATTTTGCACTCCAGTTGGCATATGGAAAAAAATTACAAGTAATGTTGTCTCCTAGCCTGTGATAACATTAACTGGTAAGCCAGATACATACACACAAGGCTCTCATATATGGGGAACTAATGCTTTTTAATATGAGTGATTTAGCATTCATCTATCAAATGATTAAAGTTACAGAAAGCTGTGCAAAGCATGCATTCATAACCAGGGCTGTGGCAAGCTCTCTTTTCCTTTCTTATCTTTCCCTGATCTTTTGCCCTATCAGCACAAAGCACATTACCCTATGAAATGTTCCAATAAGTTGTAGTAATTTCACAGTTCTTTCTGGATGTGCTAGAGCAAACCAGTAGCTGTTAGATTCAAAAGGGAGCTAGGTGCTGTAGAATGTATTATTACTATCTACCCAAGGATCCCCTTTCTTATTTTTCTAGTTCTGCAGCCTTGAATCAGTTACCTAACCCTTTTAGCTCATGATCTCTGCTTGTGAAAGCAATGCATTGTGGGTATTTTATTACATTCATTTTTGTTTAATTTGATCAGAATTGAATGATTCCGGGGTTTTTTACTCTGAGGATAAATCAGTACTTTTAGATGCTAAATAATAATAATTTGCACGCTTGTGTGATCGGCCAAAACCTATTGCATGTCTAATGTAAAAAAAAATAAAATCAAAATCGGTGATGTATGGATATCTGAAGTGATCACACAAGGCTGCAAGATAAGTACACAACTTTTGGTGTGTTTTTGATCTAGGTGGACTCCAGCACTGGATGAACTACTCCCAATGACCTTGCTTGTTCTATTTGGAGCCCGTTACATGAAAACAGTTAATTCATTTGTTTAGAGGGTTAATTAAAGGCTTTCTAGGTTAATAACTAAAGTCGAGGGTTCTCGAGTTGTATTTCTCCTCTTCAGAACATTGAATTAAAAAAAAAACAACAACAACAGCACTCTATTGTACAGCATAAAGGTTATTTTCTCAGCATCCCCCCTTTGCATACTGTCTGCCCTTCTGCCCTGCCCGCCTGCATGCCATGGAAGATGAAATGGAGCTGTCTAGCGTGCGTGCGCAAACACAAACTCTGCTGATTTGCTCCTGCCCGAAAGCCCAGGTTATGGATTCATACATCACCTGCCTGTGTAAAATGCATGTGCATGCTGCCGTCCTCAATAACCGGAATGTGTTTTCTGTTCTTTTCGTTTTTGTTTTTGTTTTGTTTTTTTGTTTTGTTTTGTTTTTGTGTGGATTTTCTGCAGTGTGGTTTACCAGGACGGATTTTACGGTGCTGACCTCTATGTAAGTACATACACTGAATCCTTCTCCAACCCATGATAAGCCAGCCTTTTTTAAAATTGTTGTTGTTGCTGTTCTTGTTGATGATGATGTTTTTGGTTTAATTTTCTGTTTCAAAATATAATTTTTAAATTTTCTTTCCCCCGTGTGTTTGTGTGTATATGTATGTGTATGTGTGTGTATGTATGTGTGTGTATATATATATATATATACATACACACACACATATGCACACATATTATATATCAAAGAATGCAAGCATGTTTCTTATTATTGTACTTGACCCTCAGTGCAAACCTGAGCTGGTTTTTTTTTTACCATTTCCAGGTTCAATATACCAAGTATTCTTTTCCCAAAGGTACAGTGTAGTTCTGATCAGTCTAAGATACAATTAGCAAATGAAGATTTCCGTCATTGCCCGTTTAATTGGCATAATTTGGTTTCCCAAAATAAGAAGGCTGGTCTTGCCTTAGATCTCTCCTTTTCTTTATCCATTTCCTTTCTTCTCTTGACTTCTTTGAAAACTTCATTTATGTAGGAATTGGAGACTTAAGGGAGCTCAAGGTCCATAAATGAATGAATGAATGAATTTATGGACCTTTTGCAACATGTTAAATATTATACCCAAGCGTAAATAAACAAATAAATAGTAAATATTTTGGTTAGCATTTTGACACAATCTTTTAAAGGTGATCATGCATATGCCACATCCTTTCTTTGTTCGCCTGAGTCAAAAAATTAGCTCTATACAAGAGTATTTTCTTGTACCTCCTCAATCATTTGGTCTAGGTCACAGCAGTTCTTATACCAGGCTCCCCTTGTTTGATGCCTTCCAGATTACATTGACTTTGGTCATACCCATGCTGACTGTGATTTATGGGAATTGCAGTCCAACATATACGGAAGTCATCAAATTAGACAAGATTTAACAAATGCAGGCTCTAAATCAGCATATTGGCAGTTAAAACTATTTATTTGCTACCTAGAAATCTATAGCTATTTTGTGGTCAAAAGACAATAAAATAAAGAATACCTTATACATTTGTTAGATAAACTAAAACAGCTGGCAATAAAACTTTTCACTAAATTAAAGTATAATTCTGATTGTGAAGTAGTGGAAGATAATAGATGGGATCTTTGCGATGATATTATAATGAACGAAATATGGTTATTATTGAAGTAATTTCTTTTTAAAAGACGTATTATACAAATAATAGGTGGAACAATCTTCTCTTGCTTCTAGCCTATCAATTTTTATGAGTTTTAAAAAGGTATTTCCCTTGCAGAAGCTTGATACAACAAGTTAGGGAGATATTCTGTCTAATAAACAGAATTATTATTATTCTATTTCAAGTTGTTGTAAGCATTGCTTGTGCACTTTTCTACCTTGAGTTGTACTTTAATGCAATATAATAAGTATCCAGCTGAATAATTCCCCAACCACAATACAATGTCCTGTATGGCAAAATATCCTTGTTATTTACTTATGGTTTAAAATTATAATTTTAAAATATTCAAATAGTTATGTCATTTTTTGAGACTGATGAGAATAAATACATCTCTTAAGGTGGATGAACCAAACTTCCTCTGTTGCTTTTCATTGCTAAACCGAAATGAACTATAATAGTGACATCTTGGTCAATAACTCTAAGCCATCTGCTTTCTGCTGTTTTAATTGGCATGAATCAAATGGGTGCTGTTTCTCCATAATAATTCACCAGCAATTCATTTTCTTGCCTCTGTAGGGAAGTCTCTATTGTGGGAGAAAAGAAAACATTTCTTAAAAGAAAGAATGAAGGGAGGTTTAAATAAAATTGTTCCCACAAAACTCAATTAATAGCACCAATGGAACTGAGATGATATGAAGGTAGAGAGAGAAAATATGGTCTCTGTTTGCATCTTTTCCTTTTCTATAATTTTCTTATCTGTGTCTTTTCTTTTCTAAGGCAAACATTTCTAACTATTTTATTTCCAATTTAAAGATTTATTGCTCCCTGGCATTAAAAATGCAGGCCCAGGGTGAAGAGGGTAGGTGTGGGAAGTACCAGCTTTGATCACAGCTTCCTCTAGTGTGGTTTATTTATTTCACAAAAGCAGTCATCCTAAAAGACCAAACCTTTTGGTGAAACATGTGCTTGCATCCTAAGGAAAGAAAAGGCTGGTAAGCCCTTTGCTGGGCTTTTTTTTGTGTTTGATTGTTTCCCTCCACAGCTGTGTTTTTGAATTGCTCTTCCTGTGTTCTGTTATAGAATAGTCTTACAGGAACCAATCATTAGCGCTAAAATACCTCAGGTAGGAGTGACAGTGTGACCTGCCAACCAATCAGATTGTGGATTGCAGTGGGATAAAGAAAAAAAAAAGAATTAATACTAACAATTCCAATTAGAGATGGGAACAGAGTCTTTTTAAAAATAAAAAGGTCAACATATGTTTGCTAGCATGTGATCAAAACTCTCATTTGTCTCAGTGCTGCACAAATCTCATAACATATAGGAAGGTTTTTCCAAGCATAGGTAGCAAACTAGAAAAACCTTTTGTGTGTATGACAAGCATAATACGAGCATGTGTTATTTTGTAATCTTTTGTGTTTCTAATCCATACTTTCTCAGAAGCCTTTTTGAAAGAAAGCTTGGGAATGCTTAGTCCTATGCTTTCTGCTTTTAAAAATAAATAACCTATTTTATTTATTTATCTATTTGTTTATTTATTTATTTATTTGTTTGTTTATTTGTTTATTTATTTATTTATTTATCTATCGGATTTATATACCACCCTTCTCCCCAAAGGGACCCGGGGCGGTGTACAGCCAATCAAACATATAATATACAAAATTACAAAAACTTTAAAAATGAATTAAAAGGAAATATTTAAAGTGGCTGGAAATTTAGGACTAACCCAATATTAAAACCAATTTAAAACCAGATTTAAAATTGTCATATAAAATTAAATTTTCACGGAGGGGGGAAGGTGTGAAACTAGAGAAGCACAGAAGTAAACACGTTAATTGCAGTGTATTTTAAAAATACACTGAAATAATTGACTAATTTTTGAAATAAAGTAGCTCTCAGTAATAAGCAATGTCAAGATAGATCTTCTAAACAAGAGGCAGACTGTAGAGTGTCATGATAACGTTTCATGAGTGTCACCGAGTAAAAGTAGAGGTCTTTACAAGTGACACTTTTGAAACTATTCTGCAGACTTTAAAACAGCATCCTAAGGTTCATTAGATAAGCATTTCTCCCCTTTGAAATCAGACCCTCGACCTCAGCCGAGAACAGAGAACTGACTCTCAATCTATTTTTCTCCCCAGCTTACAAGTCAATCTATTTCTGAGTTTGACATATTCCTAGAAAGCTCCTAAAGGAGACCACTAACATATCAAGGAGGCCCACTAAGATGTCAAGGAGCTCAGTTCCTTGAGATTGCAAGCTTTGCTTTCTCCAACTCTCCATCATATCATTAAACCAAGGGGGAAATGTAGACCTCAGTTTTGCTTCTCCCAATCTCCCCTGTTGCTTGCTTGCTATAGAAGAAAAATTGTCTATATTGCTGCTCTCTGAGCTTGGTTGTTTACTTGCAGATGTGTTCCAACTCTACCAAGTCAGAATTACCAAGGAGAAAACAATACCCCCACCAACACTGACAAAAGAAGCTATTATATATAAATGGGAAGCAAACCCTACACTCACTAGCACTCATGATGTTATCTAGATAGGTAATGAAATATCTGCAAACTCAGGGAGCACCAAGAACTCCACAGTTCAACCTTGAATTCCATATATTCTCTTCTATTAAAAGAACTAGGACATCTCCCTTATTTCATTTTCCATCTGCTAAGTTCCAGACACTAGGATGATGAATATTTTGGAGTATTTCCACAACATAATAAGAGTGCTGTGCTAATTTTCACACACTTACTGTGTGACAGAATTTATTTTTATTAATACTAATACTGGAACTCTGCTTTGTCAGATTTGCAGCCCAAAAGTGTATCAGTCTGGTGGGAAAAATTCTTAAATTAAATTTAGTCACCAAGGAAAGCCTAATAATTAAATCTTGCATCTGAATATGGCTTAAACTAATTCTCTCAGAACATATTCTGTGTGACCTAGTCTTTCCTGGATAAATGCTGACAGATCAGAAACATGATCATGATGATAGCAATCATTATGACCACAGGGTAATTTTCTAGTTGCTACAGTAAGAGGAATTCTTGCTGTTATTTATAGATATAAAAATATACTCTCCAGTGTATTTTGAAAGATTTTACTTTTTCATATTTAAGAACTTCCTATCCATGTCTATTAGAATAGATGGATCCCCATCTTTTTTGTTTTGTTTTCAACATTTAAATTTACTGTCTCAAACCCCCAAATTCAATAGTATGCTTAAAAATTCCTAAGTATATATCTTACGATGTTAAAAGTATTTGTTTAGAATTAATGTTCACTCATTAACATTGCAAGGAAAACTTCCAAACATGAAGATTTATAATAGTTTTTTAACAGGCATACACTGGTCTAGAAATGAGTTTATGAATCAGCACCTGCAAATATTAAATGAAGTAGAAATTTGTTCTTTCCAGCATTATATATTTGTCACACGGGAGCAAATGTTCTGACAAAGTCGTGACTACATATATGGAAAAGCAGGTTTATTTGTCCAACTTGCATCTTGGAATGAATCTTTGTCCATTATTTGAGAGCAAAAAGAAAAACTTCAAGCAATGTACTATGCATAAAGTTTCAACTCCCTTAGTTTTCTGCTGTATTGAAAGATGGGAAGAGATATTCAGAGGAAAAGAAACAATTCCTTAGCTGTGTATGCCCTGAGTCAGAAAGACCTATATGTGTGACAACCAAAACCTTGAATTGTATCTAGATGTCAACTGATAGCTCTATTTCATCAACTGCACTGGTTGTCCCATAGGCAAAATTGTTTATATACCACCTAATGGATCAGCTTTTGTTTTCAAGTAATCTTCAAAAGCTACTCCATGTAGAACTCCAGTAATCCAGGCTAGAGATAACCAAAAGAAAGATCTCTCAACCCAGGAAAGGGTGAAATTGGAATCCTAGATAAATCTGCAGAGTCCATCAATGCCATGGCTGCCATTTGCTCCAGGAGAATTCTTAAATATATATACACATTTTTCCTGGAAAAATGCAATTTTATCTGGAGCTAAACATGGACATTCCCTAGAAATGAAGGATTCTAAAGTTACAGCCATTGTCTTTTGCCTCTCCATCCAGATTCTAAAAGCATTCAGGCACAGAAAGAGAACCTTGACAACATCTCATTATTAGCCCAGGGTCAAGCTATTCAACTGAATATCAAACTAACCACCCAGAGTTACTGTGGTAGGATGGGGGGCCAATAAATTAGACCGACAGATAGATATAGATGGAACAGACAAACAGTCCAATCTACATGGTGACTGACCCTTCTCACAAGATCTTTCCCATTAAAAACATAAGTCATTAATCAGTTATCCATGTATTGAAATATATATAATCAGATACGTATAGGTGTATTTTTGTTTGTGGTTTACCTTAATACTTGCTGTTTCCATTGATTTACAAGACTTGTGAAGAGCAGTAGATTTCGTTTCAGTACTTGTCTAACATTGTGCTGGGAATACAAACAGGAAACCTGTTGCATATTGTAGATCTCTTCAAGTCTACATATGTTGGAGAAAAGTTAATAAAACATGCTTACAGCAGCACTTGAGACATATCAGGCTTAAACGAATTACAGACAAAATGAATGAAACTAATCTCCATCTTTCCCTCGTGGCTAAAGCAGCACTTGGACAGTCCTTGCTCTAATTTATTGCCCCACATAGAAATAGAGAGCTGTGCTGTGCAGGGCTTTTCCCTTTATCTGGCTATTTCTGATACCTTGATCACTGTCATTGTAGCAACCTCTTCCTCCATTGTATTCACAACAGAGCCTCAGGGTTGCCTTACCTATAGGACAAGACAATCTGTCATCACATGCCTAATGATGCCCAGTTGGTTTTGAAAGTGAAAAGTGAAAAAGTCTAAAATCATTACAAATTTGGGACACCTATCACAATGATTATATGATTTGAAACATAGATTTTTATTGTCCAGATAAATATGAAACCACTGGTCATGGTCTGCCTATTACTAATTAACAGAAACATGCTAAATTCTAGAATATTCTGTAGTGAATTAAATATTTGATTGGGTGCAGAGAAATATAAAACAGATGGAAGGCAGAGAAGGGGCGAAAAAAATGTGACTTAGTAGGGAAGCGGCAGGAACTATCAATGTTATAAGTAGTTTGGAGTTATTCCATGAAGTTTTAAATAAATTGACAGGAAAAATTAGGAGTTCCCTCAAGTTTCACATTTCAAAAATCTTTTCTGGAGTAAGCTTATATCAAAATTTATATGTTTTCATGTACATCTAAAACTCTTGTAGATTGGGTAAAAATGTGTACACGTTATACTTTTTCTTACCCTAGCTGAAATTGACCTGCTAAATTTTCAAGCAGGCATCACCTATTGATATAATTAAATGCCCATGTTGTTTTGTCAGGAATGTGTTTTGATTCCATTTCTTGATTTTATGTAATGTACATCTAATGAACATGTTCAGATGACATCATGCTGATGTCAGCTGCTCCATTTGGTTAATTGACTAATCCCATGTGCCAGGAATGCATAAAAATTGCCCAATGACTGGGAGTGGTAATTTTATAAGTTCCTTAACCACCTCATATTACATGCTTGCCTCTGTCTGTGTCTCTGACACACACATTATCCTATCCTATTCTAGTCTATTTCTGATCCCTTTGCATCCCTGTGTGGTTGTAGGGGCCAAATAACAAAAAGAGAAATTGTTGATGGTTGGCTGTTGGCGATTAGTTTAGCTTCAGACTCAAACCTAACTATCTTTAACTAAGTATGGAATGTATTTCCACAGTAAGTTAAGATATTTGTACAACTCCTCTTTGACCTATTAAATGTGTTGTGCATACAGATTCAAAAAAACATGCAAGTTTCATCACATAAATACAACCATTCATTTATATTCAGCATCCATTTTTATTAATGATTTCACATTTGTATCAGTGCCTGCTTGCCTCAAAATACACATCGGCTATTTTTAGCTTCATTTTTCCAATAAATTATTATTTTTTGTTGTTTATTGTGCAGTCAGCTGAGAAATGTTAACATCTTGTTCGAAATCTCTCAGTGGAGTCTCTGTTCCCGTCTCTGATATAACAGATGGGTTACTGCTTGTTATAATTATTAACATTTGTGGTGTGGGACAGGGCTAGGGTGGGAGGTTTCTTTTTTACTTGGGGGTACATGGGAAATGTTTAAGATTTGGAATGTTAACTCCAGTGGTGACTGTTTATGTAATAGCAGGTCGTTGTGGCTGCACGCTCTAGTAATTGAGGCTGTGTACTTCACTGAGCTTGTGGTAGAGCCTAGGGCAAAACTGCTGTCCCAAGAGAATGCTGGGATAGATAGAACTAGCCAATATGAGTCTGAACGTGGTGACTATGCTGGTTGTTTTTTAGTTCCAAATGTCAGCATGCTTAGTTTTATTTTCATTTTCATTTAATTAATAAATGTTATACCATTTCCCACCCTAATTCCAGTCCTTTTTTTCTTTATATAAAATGCAAGTTTAAACAACTGAAATTGAAAAAAAAAACCATCTTTAGTTTCAAACTGCATCTTGTCCTCATATTCACAGTTGGGCTGAACTCAGCTGATTATCTCAAATGTCAAATTTAAAAAATTATGTTGGGAATTGAGCACACCGGGCACATTATGAGACAAGCTGCTCAGCAATCAGTGTTGCCAAAGACCAAGATGAATACATCTGAGCATGCCTGAATATCAGATGTGTTGAAAAGTTCTGCAATCTGGATTTTTTTTTAATCAAGAAAAGGGATGCCTGCATGTCTGAAGCTTTGTTTTAGCAAACTCCTTGGAATAAAATTCTTCAGCTACTAATACTCAGTAGAATGAGATTAATAAAGAACTAAACAAAATAAGAAGAGACTGTCGTGAGGAGAAGTACTAGAACAGTTGTTCATTTAGTGACAGGAGGAGATTTGAAGTGGTGGCTAATTTCAGAACCCTATAAGTGTACCATTGGCTTTCCTTCCAACCCCCCCCCTCTAAAGAATAGACATTTTAAGATTGCTTTCCTTTTTGAAAAAGAGGAACCTTAATATTCTATAGTAATTGGTATAGATTTCCCTTTACTATATTCTTATTTTTTCTTTCCTAATCTTTTCTTTCTGCATTTATTTTTAATTCATTTTCATTTTTTAGTTTGTATTAGTAATATTTAACAATATTACTATATAAAAAAGAAACTGCTATTAATTTCCCTGTAATAGCTGGATAAAGGTGTTCGCTTTTTTATATTCATGAAAAACCTTTTTCATACCATGAACACATCTGTATTCTCATTCCCAATTCCCCCCCTCTCCATTTAGGTCTTCAAAGCTCAGTAAAATTAATAAAATCAAGCACTTGAAATGGTAATTACAATTACTTGATACAACAGCTATTAATGGTTGATACAGCTATTATGGAACAGAACTCAGTAAAATTAATAAAATCAGACACTTGAAATGGTAGTTAGAATTACTTGATATAACAACTATTAATGGTTGAAACAACTATTAAGGAAGGGAAAAATTGTATTTTTCTGGATTATATACCCTTGTGGCTGATTCTTGTGCTTGATAATTCCATCTGGACCCGAAATAATAGAAAATACAATGATGGTAAAATGGTATATTTCAATGAGCCATTTTTGATTGGCTCACTGAATAAGTATGGGATGAATATTTTTGAGTTTCAGAGGAACCTTTATTCAGTTTTATAGGTTTTGTAATTTTTGCTAGTTGTCAAAACAACCAGTCTTCTAAAGCTGCTTTTTAGAGCTAATTGTTAATTGATATAACTTCAAGAATATAATTATTTGCCACCATGACTTCTAATCTGTGAAGGCCTCTTATATGTTAAGTGAGATGAGATTCCATGTACAGATTTTTTTTCAATTTGAAGCTTGTTATTGTTGCATTGGTTATCTTAAATATAATATTTGTGCCCTAAAATGACAATGAAATGTGCAGGTATCTGCTTTCTTTTCATAAAGATTTCACTGGTTAATTCCTAAAGCAACAGTATAATTAATATAGCACCAAAATGAGATTATTTCATAAATTCATTCTTCCAGCATCCAACTGAACTACAAATTAAAAGGAAACAAGTTTCTGGATATTAATGATAAAATAACTAAAACATGCTGGTTATTCTTCAATATGAACAATTGAACACAGCCCCTTCTTAAAGAATTTATGTTTAAGACAGACCCACTAAAGTTGGTCCTATGCAAGTCTGATGAAATGGGCACATTTGTAATTTTGAGAGCTTATCATGAATATTCTCACAAAATGGCTGTTTTGAAAACTTGCCCATTTGCTAAATGGCTGCCGAGGTGAACATGAGCCAAGTAAATAAGAAAGTTTACAATTCAGACATATGTGTACATTTATGTTTATCAGAAGAAAAATCCTTCTGAAGGTACTAATAATTTATGCTAATTCCTTGAGCCTATTTTAAGCCCAGATACATTCTTAAAAAGACAGGTCATATTGCTTTGTGCCATACTAGCTTTCTATTTAAAAACTAAATGATAGATATGAAATAATTAAAACTAGAAGGAGCATCAGGCAACTTCCATCGTTGTAGAAAATGTAAGGAAGAAAGAGGATTGGCTTTTACTGAGACAGGATTATGATGTCCCAGGCATAGGACAAAAATATGTCCCAGGCATAGGACAAAAATAAAAGAAAGGCCATATGTAGCTAAATGAAGACTCTTAAAGGTTAGGCATTACAATCGGATATACAAAATAAAATCAACTATTACAGAGATTTTGGCAGGAAAAAAAGATCATGATGTAGCAGTGAATTTAGAGCCATTAAGTTCTAAATTAAGTGAAGGAATTGGCAAGGAAAAGACTGCAGGACAGATTACCAGGAAGTTGATGGTTAAGAGTATTGGAGACATAAATAACTTGTTTTAGGAAGTTCATTTTAATATGCCTTCCATATATAATATAGGATTAATTTCCTAAATATTAGCTTGTGTGGGTGCTTGATTTCAATTTATAGCCATGGAAACCCCTTAGAAGATTTATTATGGACAACTTTTCTTATATATGAGTAAACAAACAATAGTGACTTAGTTTGGCCATGGTGACATTAGTTGTTTTGTTTTGAACTTTTCACCATTCTTGGTTTAGCTAACCAAACAATGACTTAAGATGTCAATAACCTCTGTTAATAATTTGGACAAATACTGGAATGTTTTCCCACAAACAACAGTCAAATTCTACAATGTCTTAAGAGGTTTATGTTAAAAAATAAGTTTTAATTAAAATTATAATGGTGGGTAACAATGTTTTCCTCCAGATTTTTTAAATATTAATTATGATCCGGGTGGACTAAAGAGATGCATTAGCATCATTATTTTTGATATTCTTGCAAATGAATTGACCTACAAGAACTATGATAGTATAGACTTTTCCATTTGATTTCCTTATTTATACAGGATGTTTCATCAGGTAATGCATTGGAGAGATAGCAATATATATATGAGGATCAGGGAATGCTTTCATAATTAATTATGACATGGAAGTTGATGCAGTTTGAAACATTTCCTCTGTATCTGTGTTGTGTACATCAGCCCACTTTGTTTAAAGAGAAAGATATCTATAAAGTCAGTTCTTTTTTCCCTGCAGGGTGGATATGCAGCCTACAGATATGCGCAGCCCGCTACTGCAACAGCAGCCACTGCTGCTGCAGCTGCTGCAGCAGCTTACAGTGATGGGTATGTAAGGAAAGGCGTGGTTTTCATGTTTCTGGAGAATATTCCACTATAAAAGTACAGTACATTTCTTCATAGTATGTATCCTAGCTGCAAATGCCAAAGGCATGACCTCCAGGTTTAAGGCTAGGAAACATTGAATAAAAAGAATTGTTATATGACTAAGGTTTATGTGTTTCCAAAAGAGATAGCTGGACTTCAGAATCAGGACACACAAGGAATTTGTCTTCTGTGATAGTGCTCAGAAGCTACATACATACACAATAAGAATACAAAAGATAGCATTCATAGGCAGTTTGAATATAAGCATAATCACGGTCATTTGTATATAGGCATAATCAATTAAGTATATAAGCATAAGATGCAGTCATGCATCAAGATCAGCATTCAACCTTGTTCTTGTCTGTAAACAAAGCAGAGTAGATTGCCTTTAGGATGGCAATCTATAGTCCTGGCATTTTTTGGGAATTTGTGCTGTTTTCAAGCACAACCAATAACTCCTCCAATCATAGCTTTTTGCCTCCAGTCCTCTGCCCTGGATCTGATGGATTTTGGAAAATGGCTTACAAATTGTGAATTCATTGGCGATGAATTATATTATGCTCCATATTTTTGCAATAATCTATGGCCACACAAATAAGACATCATTAACTTGTTCATGCATTGGTCTCTGAGAGTTATTTTGTAGCTTAGCATAATTGTTTTCTAGAATTACAATCATTAGTACATAGAATAATAAAGTTGGAAGGGACCTTGGAGGTCTTCTAGTCCAACCCCCTTCTCAAGCAGGAGATCCTATACCATTTCAGATAAATGGTTGTCCCGTCTCTTTTTGAAAGCCTTCAGTAATGGAGCATTCACAACTTTGGAAGACAAGCTATTCCATTAGTTGATTGCTCTCATCATTAGGAGATTTTTCCTTAGTTCTCGATTACTTCTCTACTTAGTGATGGAGAGAATAAAACCCCTTTTCTACCTGTGAGAAAGCTATGTACATTTGCTAAGCAACTAAAAATACTTTCAATGTTAAGCCTTATATCTAAGGGCAGATACTTGCCATAAGGAGGAATGACATAATAACGCCTTGCACGGAAGTACATTTTTATACTGCGCTTTTACCTTCAAACACCGTTGAGTGTCTTCTTTGGTGTTATTGCCACAATGATAA
This sequence comes from Pareas carinatus, assembly GCA_032468095.1. NCBI lineage: Eukaryota > Metazoa > Chordata > Lepidosauria > Squamata > Pareidae > Pareas > Pareas carinatus. The sequence continues at coordinate 68,186 of JANHFO010000715.1, forward strand.
TAGATAACGTCTGTAGCTGCACCTAAAAAGACTTAATATGCCATCAGAGTACTTCATCAAATGGAGACTCTGATTAGTGCCTCATTTTCCTGCAAGAATTATTCACACTTGTTTTCCAGGGATGATAAGTTTCTGATGTCTCAATTTTAATATAAATCTTATAGATTTATATGTTTTTTAATCTAAAATCGTGAAATTTTACTAAACCAAACTTATCTTTCCAGCATAAAACTCTACACATTTACGATAGGCCAACATTTCCCACACCGAAGCACCACCACCACAATGTGAAATGTGCTTCTTTTTAAATGAAGCCTTTTTGCTTTTTGCTCTAAATTATGAGTACTTAGGGTTAGCACAATTGAATATTGATGTTGAATAGTTCCTTTAGACTTGAAAACGTCCTGTAAATATGGAAGAAAAGAAATTAGAGGTGTGGTAGAGTCAGGAATTTCATACATTTCCATTTCTTCTGCTGAGAAAAGACTTTATTGAAGTTAATTGTTTTCTTGCTATTCTCCCACTCCCCCCTTTTTTTAGTTACGGCAGGGTGTACACAGCAGACCCTTACCATGCCCTTGCCCCTGCAGCTAGCTATGGCGTTGGCGCTGTGGTAAGTATGGCTTTTCATCTTCCTTGGTGATCTTGTACTTTTACCAGGAAGTGCGCATGACCTTTAAACAGTGCTAATTGGGACTGGAAACCCTGTCATTGAGCAATATGGTTATAAGTCAAAAAACCGCTTTGCTATGCCACTTATCAAAAGTAGTTGACATTGTTAACCAAAGACTTCACTTGACTATGACTTGTAGTTTCCTGGCAGCTTGTCCATTGACTGTCGGAAGCTGGCAGGAAAGGTTGCAAGTTCTGGTCACATGACCCCAGGACACAGCAATGACTGTAAGTGTAAGGACCAGTTTTAACTACTTGTTCAGCACTGTCTTAGGTTTGAACAGTCATTGAATGAATAGTCATTAAATGAGGATGACCTATAATGTCGTATTGGTGGTTGAATAGTCTCATAAGTTGTGTAATAAAAAGTATATTCACCATATTGGTTAATTGCTTAAACAGTGCTAGGATTGATAAGAGGATAATAATAGAAAAGTAAGACAAGGATATGAGAAAGTTAATGCCAACCATCACCCCAATTCTGTGATTGAATCACCAAATTGGAAATGAAATCTGCACATAATATGATTCCCAGGCTTGGTCTCAAATACAATCAGAGATTTATTACCATATTCCAATCCTATACATTGACATTCTAACATCAAAGGGGATAATTTATTCTTTTGTTTGTATCTAGAGCTATTGTACTGTTTTTTTTTGTTTTAATGAAGAATTACAAATTAAACTAATGAAGCCAATAATTGATTTTAACCTTAGTAATGAGTATACTGGTG
>JANHFO010000715.1:73149-85324 GCA_032468095.1 Pareas carinatus
GGGGGGGGCGGGGGGGGGGGGGGTGGAGAAGAGTTTAGGAGTGTATTGACTGTCTGAACGGGTTTTACAATAGGAAGACAAAATTCCTAATGGACAAGGTGAATAACCAATGTAACATTGTGTGTGTTTTTATTCTGATTTTCTCCTGATAATTTCAAACATGATTGTAGTATACACCAGTATACTTGATTTTTGTTGTTGTTGTTGCATTGTTGCATAAAACACTATTTGGGTGATGTTTATTGTTATTGTCAACCCAACCTTTTCTGCTCCATTTCCTATTCACCTACCCTGTTTTAAGGTTTTTATTTACAGTCTAATGAAACTAAATCTACATTTAATGAGGCAAACTGTCTTCTGATAGTCAGCGTTAAACTATTAATATTTTTAGAGTATTTCCTCAGTGTGCTGTTTTCCCTACTTGTTTGTTTGGCTATATAACCATAAGATTTGGACTGTATTCCTGACACCCCTTCTGAGAAGCAAATTCTCAAGCACTCAATTTGCAGAATTTGCTGCCATGATGGTAGAGAAACAATGCAACATTGTAGTCCTCTGCATTTATTGCATTCAGATGATACTTCAAACCTTGGACAATTAGAAGCTTCTTGTGAAGCTTTCTAGAGATATAGAACCTAAACACTGCCTATTAACAAGAATAAAAATCAAGTTACGGGGCCTACTCCTTAGCAATAGCAGATTTGCTGCCGCTTTATTTTTTCTTAAAGCCGTCCACTGAAGTATTCATTATGACTTGTAGTCTGCCTCATGTCAATTAATTATTGACTTCTTTAAAGGAAAAATCATCAGAAGCCTCGTACTTGGTTTTCTCTCTTTTGGAGCAGAATATTCAAGCGTATTTTGCAGTTGCTTTGAGTAGCAGCTGTGAAGGAATTTAGTCTATATATTCAGTAGAGTGATGTGTCACCGTTTTGGCAGCTCTTTTTGCCTGGAATTCAATAAGTGATAAAGTAATATTTCTGGGATTTAATTTGGTGGTTTTGTTTTGTTTTGTTTTTAGTTCTGTTTGTAAATACCTGGGGCGTAACCCTGGCATGATGACAAAAGTTGAGGCAGAACTGTAGGGCAGTCCCAAGGTGATAGAGAGTTTACTGACCACCCAAGCTGACTTGATAACACTTTGAGTTTGTCAGGTGAAGACCTAATACGCCCTGAACTGGCTTGACTCTTGGTGCAGTGTCTACTGCACTTCTTCCTTGCCAGGTACTTTTGGGACATAGGATGCATTGTAATTAGATGCTCCCCTCTCCTTGGATTATTCCCCAGGATGCCCAGGCTGCTTGACCAGGATCCTGTTTCCTGACTGACTCTGGAAAAGTAGTAGCTGCATCCCAGGACTTTGTGGCAATCTCTTAACACCCCTATTCCTCCCTTTCCCCCTGTTCAAGTATCATATTGTACAGTAGCTTTCAAACCATACAGTATTCATTGGGTTACTCTTATTATTATCAAGTAGCTGGAATTGTGAAGGTCAGAGTAGTTAGCTCTTTAGCTTTTATTCTTTTTTTTGTATTATCCATGTGTATAAATTATTGATCATGTTGCTGGCTTTTATAAACTCTAAGCAAGGGACATGGAGTCTTTCTTCATCCTTTGCAAATGGTAATGAAGCACTGTTTTTAAATAAAAGATAAACACCATCTACTGGACTCTTTGTATTCATTTAAGTCATTTTGTATTCATTTAAGATGGATGGATGGATGGATGTTACTGTAATTTTGGAAAGCAAATCTAATTGTGAGATGGAGAAAACCAGTTAAGTTAAGATTCTGTTGTAGTCTAGGCCAGTGGTCCCCAACCTTGACGGCTTGATGGCTTGACGTGGTGATGGGGGAATAGTTCCATGCAAGTGGCAGGCGCACGAGCACAAGCGTGGGCCGCTCATGTGAATGGTGCAGTGTGAGCACATGTCTGAGCACTTGCCCACCACTTGCATGGTCCAGCTCTGAATGGACTACAGCCTGGGGGGGGGGTTTATCAATCCAAAATTAATTTTTTGCAATGCTTGAAAATTATGAAAAAAAAACTGCTTTTTGGATTTTTGAAAGTTAGAAGTTAAAAGCAATACCATAAGCAACACTATTTTTTGCATAGAATTGTATCAAAACTAGTGTTATTGGCTTGCATAGAGCTATTGAGAAATTATGTATTTTTTTTCCTGCTATCATAGAAATGGTGTCGTATAAAATTCAAGCTATTAGATATGCAGATGATAGAGGATAGCAATTGAACGAGATTCTAGCCCAGGTTCCTAGATGCCTGATAACTGATAATCTCCCCACATCAAACATCAGGGTTAATCAACATACATGTTTGAAAAGGAAGAGCCTGACATTGCCTGGAAATCTTTGCATGCAGAGCTCTTACATAGACTTTCCTTTTTACAGAAGTCCCAGCCTTGCCTCCAAAGATGTGCAGTAGCTGAGACTTCCTTTTCTTGAATTAGATGGGACAATCGTCTTTGTTTTAAGGTTCTCCAGATGCATTAGACTGCAGCTCTCATCACTCCATGCCAGCATGGCAATTGGCTAATGCTGTCTGGGGATGTTGTGAAGTGCAGTTCAATATACCCGCTTGGCTTTAGGTTGAGAAAAGCTGTGTGGAATCTTATTACAGATATGTGAACTCTAAGCATATTTGTTGTTTTAATTTGTGGTGTTTTTTTATTTGGGGTTTGCCAGAGTGGCTGCTTTGATAGATGAATAATATCTTGATCTTAGTTGATAATTGGCAACAGAATGGGACTAGTATTGGGAAAGGTCTCTGGCTAAGACCTTGTGCAGCTACTTCTAGTCTAAGCAGATATTACTAGGTCACACAAGTTATACATATGACACTTCTAAAACAGTGATTCTGGCAGGTGCAAACATTTTGATATCCTTATAGTCAGTACGGTCGGTAATAACAGCTTCTAAATATTTCCTGTACCTCAGAAATCAGTCATGAAGTACAGACTGGAAAGAAATACAAAGGTTTGGAATGGTTTTACAGTTGTGAGATTAGCATATTATTGAAAAACGGGATGGGGGGGTGGATTTCCAAACATACATCTAAGAAACATTCTGAGTGGAAGACTTCTTAAACAGTGGTGGAAATGGTGAATTCCAGAAGCAAGGGATAGAAAGACTCTTGGCCAACTAAGAAAATATTTGAAAGCCATTTTTTGCTAAAGGAAGTTTTGCAAAGTACTGACATGAAAGAATGTCTACTGTTTTGTATGTGGCATATTCAGTGTTTTGATCTTTTGAATTTCTAAAAACTGTTAATACTATGTATTAAAATCTTTGTACTTGTGTCAGCATTTGACCACTTGTTTCTACTGTTGCATACAGTTGTATGTCCTTGAAATAAAGTAGGTGGAAATTGGTTTTGTTTCGAAACATTTAAAAACTATTTCACTAAAGCACAGAAGTCTGGTAAAGATTCTTCTCTGATGCAACCTCATTAAGATAATTATCAAGTCTTTGTATGTTGAAGGAGCTACAATGTGCATCTCTTCCAGGGCAGGAAATTGCATATATAATTAATAACGTAGTATGAGTCTTAGTCTGCTTTTACAGCATTGTCTTCATTGTTGCTGAACTTGTGAATATTCATGTGGCTTCAGTCTCATTTCAGGATATTCTCATATGTATAAGGTCCCAAGTTCAATTCTTGAACTTCTTCAGATCCTGTGTGAAAGATGTTCATGGAATATAGAATAACAAAATTGGAAGACACCTTGGAGGTTTAGTCCAACCCCCTGTTAGAGCAGATTTTATACCATCCTGGACAAATGGTGGCCCAGTCTCTTCCGAAAAACCTCTAGTGATGGAGCACTCACAATTTCTGGAGGCAAGTCATTCCAATGGTTAATTGTTCCCACTTCACTGTCAGGAAATTTCTCTTTAGTTCTTGGTTGGATCTCTTTAATTATCTTCCATCCATTGCTTCTTGTCCTGATCTCAGGGCCTTTGGAGAATAAATTGAATCCCTATTCTCTGTGACAGCCCCTCAAGTACTTGGAAGACTGCTGTCATATCACTCTAGTCCTTCTCTTTATTAGACTACTCATACCTAGTTCTTTCAACCATTCATTGTGCAGTTTAGCCTCCAGAGCCTTTGTCATTTTTGTTGCTCTTCTCTATACTCTTTCTAAGGTCTCACCATCTTTTCTGTATCATGGTTACCAGAACTGAACACAATATTTGTGGTCTCATCAATGCAATATAAAACGACACTGTCACTTCACACGATCTTGATGCTATCCCTCTATTGTGGCTTTTTGTCAGCTGCAGCACACTGCTGGTTCATACTTAAGGAATGGTCATCTAGGACAGAGTTCCCCAACCTTTTCAGGTTGGCAACCCAATGTAGAAAGGGGGAGAGGAACAGGCGTGTGCACCCCAATTGTGCATGGCGCACAAGTGGCATACTGTGATTGTGCAACGCTTTGGGGGGTGGGCCATGGGCAGTGGGCAGCGTTTGGGGGAGCAGGCAGTGCTCAGAGTGGGTGGCGGGTGGTGTTCGGGAAAGTGAACCGTGTAGCACTCGGAGTGAGGCTATGCCCATCCACGGGCTGATGTGCATGTGACAGCCCAGCACTTCTGTGGCCAGGTTGCCGCTATGGCACGGCTGCAGCCCACAGTTTGGGGAGTCCTGATCTAGAATTCCTAGATCCTTCTCACAATTACTGCTGTTGATCCAGGTACCACCTGTTCTATACCTTTGCATTTTATTCTTCTTCCTTTTCTCATCACTGAACTGCATCTTATTGGATAGGGCCCATTACTCTGTCAGGATCTTTTTGAATCTTGAGTTTCTCTTCCAAAGTGTTAGCAACTCGTCTTAGCTTGCTGTTATCTGCAAATTTAATACATTTTCCCTCTATCCCCTCATCTAGTTCATTTATGAAAATGTTGAAGAGTACTGAGCCTAAGATGGAACCTTGAGGTACCCCACTGCATTCTTCCCTCCATGTAAATGTTCCATTAAGAACTACATGCTGAGTGTGGTTGGTCAGCCAGTTGTGAATCCATCTGGTACTGGTACTGTCTATCAATGTTCTATTTTACCAAGAAATAGGCTGTGGTCTACTTCATCAAATGCCACACTGAAATATTAGTAAACTATATCCATAACATTTCCCTGATCCACTAAGTTCAGTCACTTTGTCAAAGAAGGCAATAAAAATTATTTGGCATGATCTGTTTTTAACAAACCCATGTTGGATGCTAGTAATCATTTTGCTCATTTCTAAGTGCTTACAAATCTGCTACTTGATTATCTTTTCCAGGATTTTTCCAGATATTGATATCAGGCTAATTAATCCGTAGTTTTTTTTTTTTTAAAAAATCTGCTTCCCCCCCCCTTTTGAAGATTGAAACCACATCAGTTCTGGTAGTTCTCCTGTGTTCTAGGACTTCGAAAGATTTTGTTCAGTGGTTCCAAGATCACATCTTCAAAATCCTGGAATGTAATCCATCTGGTCCTGAAGATTTATACTTGTCTAGAGTGGATAGGTGTTTTATTACCATATTCTTGCCTATTTTGACTTGCATTCCTGTTCTGTCTCCTACAGTGCTGCTTTTCATAGTTTGATTTATTTTCTTTTGCGTGAAGACAGAGGCGAAGAATGAGTTAAGCAGATCCACTCTTTGCCATCTTCTCCCATTAGTGAACTGGCCATTTCCTTGGCTTTTCCCCCGCCCCTACATTTTGAAATAAACTTTTATTATTATTCTTGGCATTTGTTGCAAGTCTTAGTTTATTGAGTCTTCGCTTTCCTGACTCCCTCCTTGAAGATTCAGACTGTTGGTATTCTGCTTTGGTTATGTGTCCTCTTTCTGTTTTTTATACTTGTCCTTCTCTCCCTCAGTTTGTCAGAGAGTTATTTATGCAGCCATGCTGGCTTTGTCTAGGGTCTCTTGCTTTTGTTTCTCTGTGGTGTTAGATTGTGCTTTTATAATCTTTTATGAAGTGTATCTTGTGCAACTACTTCTCTCCTTGCACATAAACTTAGTCACGTTTGGTGTACTTTGCAAGATTACAAATTGTTCAGAGCTTGGCATCTGTTGCCAGTTCTGTTTGTCTTGAGTTACTCTTAATTTTCCAGCACAACACTATCTGCTGCTTTCTCCATGGGGACTAGGAGAAGATGCATTGTGTTGCTATAGAAGCACAATGAAGTTGCCTAATTCCTAAAAATACCAGAACTGCTTTATTTCTTGCCAAATTGATGGAGAAGCCTGCTTCTCTTTCGCCTTGAGTGCCGCTGCCAGTTTCTCAATCTGTACCGTACCAGAAGGCAGAATTCAACCTTTCCCTGTTGAGACCCCCATTGACAGTTGGCTCTCATGCTGCTGAGAGCAAATCATGCCTGAAATCCTTGGGAGCGCATCTTCCTCCCAGCGGGAGCCAAGGCCAGCTGTCCTTCTTAGTGTCACTTTCCCTCATACCACCACTTTTATTTCATTTGCTTAAGGGCAGTGCTATGCCATGATAGACGGAATCAATATATTAATAGGTGTAAGCATCCATCAAATCCACTTTGTTCTTTTCTTAAGAAACAGCTAGTGATTTTTTTATATGTATATCTAGATCTTAAAGCATCAGGTGCTTTATGTACATGAACACAATTGTGTTTAAAATATCCAGTAGCAGTAGAGGTAGTATACTTTGTAGCCTATATGTTGCAGTACTTATGTGGGGAAAAATTTATCCTGTGTTATGAGTTGAAACGATTTAAAAGGAGCTATCACTAAAGCAACTAACTTAGAGTAGGAAAATGAAAATGAAATAGTATCCACCAAGTAAATGTCAAAAGAAGCATGTTAATATAACCTACTGACAGACTGTATGAATGAAAAAGCCTTCAGCTAGACACTAGTATTTAGAAGCTAAGAAAGCTTATGCCTGGAGACTGTCCTTAGAAAGGGCATCCGATAGACAAGAATCTGCTAGAGCAAAGCTCATATATTGCCTTTTGTTCTTTAAACCTACCACGTCTTTGCTTTTGAGAATCTCACCCACTCCATCTCATTTCATTTTCCAGTGTACCTCCACCTATTCATTCTTTCTTTGTGAATCCATTCTCTCTGTGTGGATAGGATGCCTTAGATTAGAATGCTGTAAGTAAAGGCTGCCCCCGCGCATGCTTGCTAGTCGTAGCCGACTAGGGGCGGTGCTCATCTCCGTTTCAAAGCTAACGAGCCAGCGCTGTCCGAAGACGTCCCCGTGGTCATGCGGCCGGCATGACTAGTTGCCAAAGGCGCAGGGAACGCTGTTACCTTCCCACCAAGGTGGTCCCTATTTTTCTACTTTCATTTTTACATGCTTTTGAACTGCTAGGTTGGCAGAAGCTGGGGCGAGTAATGGGATCTCACTCCATTATGTGGTGCTAGGGATTCGAACTGCCAACCTTCCGATTGACAAGCTCAGCATCTTATCCACTGAGCCACTGTGAAGATGACCAGCTAGTTGGCAAAGGCAGTAAACTCTTACAAGGATTTTGTAAGACCCCCCCCAGCTCCTTACGGTGTTAAAAACAACAAATGTAAGCAATGACAACATAAAAGCCCATCCATATTTATAAAACAAATGTAATTAATAGTATATTGTTAGTGAAAACTAGCAGTGAAGGTCGCAAATGGCGACTGTCATATTTATGTGTGTGCAAATACCCAAATTGCCTGAATTGCATTCATGTGACTGCAGGTATGCTGTGACAGTCACAACTTCAAGGAGCAAATCATAAGTCTCTTTGTTCACTGCTATCATCGTAACTTCAAATGGTCCCTGAACAAGTGGTTGCCAAGTGAGGACTTCAAAGGAAGAAAAGGCAACATGCAATCTCATAATATGCACGTTTTCGTCTGGGTTGCATCCAAATTATTTTTACATTAAAAAGGAAAAATAGAAGACATTTACCTTATCACTGCAAGGAAAGATTTTAGAGAAGAACAACTGGCTTCTCAACCCTTGCAGTGCCATTAACACAATTCACCTAATTTCTAACAGCAGGTATGCTTGATATCAGAGTTGTACTTCAAAACCATTTCTGTGTTCATAATATAGGTGAAACTCAAAAAATTAGAATATCATGCAAAAGTTCATTTATTTCAGTAATGCAACTTAAAAGGTGAAGACTCATTGCATGCAAAGTGAGATAGTTCAAGGCTTGATTTGTCATAATTTTGATGAATATGGCTAACAGCTCATGAAAACCCCAAATTCACAATCTCAGAAAATTAGAATATTGTGAAAAGGTTCAATATTCTAGGCTCAAAGTGTCCCACTCTAATCAGCTAATTAAGCCTTGATGACCGGTCTGAGGACCAAGAGAGATGGCACGCGAAAATTATGAGAAATCAAGGCTTGAACTATCTCGCTTTGCATGTAATGAGCCTATCTCAAACATTACTTTTACCTTTTAAGTTGTTTTACTGAAATAAATGAACTTTTGCACGATATTCTAATTTTTTGAGTTTCACCTGTATATGGTTTTCATCACATTGTAGTGCTTCTCCAGCCTTTCAGGGCACTTCCAGGCTGATCTTTGAACCATTCCCAGCTCTGCTTTGCAGGCCAGAATTCCCACTTTGACATGTCTGTTCAGAAGCTTTGATATTTAATTTTGATTCAGCCACACTGCATTTGAAGCCAGTTTTGTGTTGTAAGTATTGTAGTTCTGTCATGACCCTTATGGACCATTTTCACATTGATGATGACCTCTTCACTGTGCCTCTTGGTTTCTGGACTCTCCTCCCTCCCCACAGAGGTTAAGCTGCCATACCTTAATATGGTTTTTTCACAGTGCTTCAACCAAAAGTCACATCAAGTCTTACATTCCTCAGAAATGGATTGAGAATGGGGAGGAGCTTAGCAATCTTTTTCAATGATTATAAATATTTGATTGTTTCAACATCTGCAACAAAACCTCTCATAACACTGAAGCTTTAGTGTTTATTGTTAACAGTAGACAAAGGTTGTGCTATTATTATTATTATTATTGTGCTGTCTGTCCTGAAAGTCTGAAGGAACAAGAATCCCTCCGGAATGTACTTTGTTACTATATTATTATGTATATTCTGTAATAAAGTGGATTACACATTGTTTATGCTACTAAATGCTACAGGACTACCAGATCTTCACTGCAAAAACCCAAATGACCATGACAAGGCACAGAGTTAGAATCTTTTATATCTCTTTGCACTCTTGTAGTGGTTGTTTACATTTTTGTAGCTCATAACTGGTAGCCTTACTAAATGCACATTGTAGTTTAGTGAAGTCTGTTGAAATGTCCTTTGAAAATAGTGAAAGTTATTGCCTGATAAAATAGTGATTCTAAATCGACACTTAAATTCAGAAGTGTTCCCTAAGTCCAAAATATAGCACCATGTATAATATTGGGCATACAGGATACACTCGTGCAAATGTGGGTTACCCATAGGCTTCTGCGTGCAATTCAAGTGTTAGTTGTGATCTTTAAAGCCCTAGGTAGCATGGGACCAGATCGCATGTGTTTCATATTTTTTCCTGAAATATGGCTAACCCCAACATTATTGGTATAGCATGGGAAGGTTTGAAGACTTGACCCTTCTCTCAAGCGCTGGGGCTGGGATGTTGATGGAGTTCTGGTATAGATGGGATTTGTTTGATGAATTAAAGGCTTCAAGTTAGTTTTTTCTTCAATGAATCTGTAAGTTGATTTTTGAGGCACAAATTCTACCTGGTCTTCCAACTAGTAGCATTTTAGTGTGTGGATACACACATGGAAGAGATAATGCATTCAAGGCATGGACTGGGAAGAATCTAGAAAGAAAAAAAGGGACACATCAGTTTTTTTAAAAAAAATCTTCATCTTTACCTTATTCCTAATTATTTATTTACATTTTTCTCAAAGTAAGTGTAGGAAAAAATATAGGCCATGCTGATAAAGAGGCCTAAAGCTAATTAATTCAGCCACCCTATTTATTAACACCACATTTAGATAGAGCCACATCTATGGGATTTGAGAGGGTATGGCTGTTGAAAATGGAAAGCGTTGGGTTAGAGAGTCTATGAATGATGATTGATTAAGTTGAACAACTTAATAAAGTTGCTATCCAGCCATTTATCTTCCTTCATGCCATCTACTGTTGATTAAAAAGCAGGAAGTTTATGGCAGTCAGTTCAACAATCCTTAATCTGTTGCAGTTGCATATATGGTCTGGGGTATGGCTTTGCTACTAAAAAAGGAAGTGTCATGTTGAATTCTTCTAAGCTGACTTAGCCAGCTGCTTGCCTTGCCTGTCTCAGTTTCTTCATTTCTCATCCCTTGCTGCTGCTTGATGAGAATAGGAAAATGATACAGGTATTGTGTATATACTGTAAATAAGTCAAGAGGAAAAAAAGGACTTATTCATGCCAAACTCAATTGTTCCTTTTCAACTGGCACTTGGCTTCACTGCCTTGCCGGATATGCCAAAAATGATATATAAATAACTGAAAATGAACATTATTGAACATATGTGATGCCTACTATTACCTGCAGGGCGTGGGGATGCAAAATCTAATAATGGTTTCCTTAGTTAGGCCAACATCTACAAAACAGTGGCAAGCATTTGTATTTCCATGAACACTTTAGTATTAGACATGTTAAAAACCTCAAAAATGAGTGGTTGGGAGGGAAATAGGGCTTCTAATTAGGCCAGATCTATTACAGATTGCAATCTCAGATGAGAAGGGAAAATCTGCAAACATGCAAGCTGTATTCTATCAGGTTGTAACAAGAAACTGCAGAGAGAAAAAATAAGCAAATATTTTTTTGACAACATAAAATACTTGGTACTCCCATCTTCATCATCTTTCACAGAGAAGCACACCATTTCCCACTGTAATCCAATTGTAAATAGTGCCCTGATCTCTATGGCCTATTAAATAGCAATAGTATTTAGACTTACATGCTGTTTCTAAGTGCTTTACAGCATTCGCTAAACAGTTTACAGAGTCGGCATATTGCTTCCAACAATCTGGGTTCTTATTTTACTCACCTCAGAAGGATGGAAGACTGAGTCCACCTTGAGCTGGTCAGGATTGAACTCCTGGCTGTGGGTAAAGTTAGCCTGCAATATTGCATTCTCAACACTGTGCCACCATGACTCAAATCTATATATATAAACGCGAAATACCATTCACTCACTCACTGACTCATCACCAAATCTTGAAAACTATTAAAGCTATAGACATGAAATTTGCTACATGCCTTTGTCTTGCCATCTAGACGCTCACTAAGAAAGGGTTTTTCAAAACATTAATTCTTACGTGAATTATTTTAATTTTTTAATTCCGAATGGGTAGAAGGTTGTGATTGGACAAAATATCCAACATAGTTTGTTGCCTTTCTACTGATTGGAGGACTTTCTCAGCCTGTTGTTTGATTTTGAATCTCCAAACAGTTTTGCCAGTAGTGGCCAGACTCGTGGTGGGTCGAGGAGCAGCAGGGCAGGTGAATGTGCGACTGGATAGTGGAGGGCTGCCCTGGGCTCAGTGGGCTCAGTTGGGTAGGTGGGGCCCCAAAAATTTCAATATGGGGATTGGGTCCATGCAGCAATGGAGGTGATCCCTGCCTGAAACCGGGGAGTCCCCGAAGGTGCTTTTTCAGGTGGTGCCTGCTGCGGTAGCTGTTCCCACAATGCGTTTATGCACCTTTCAGCCCAGGTGGAACGAATGGTCCGGCGCACTGCTCGGACCTCTGCTGGCTGTACAGGGGGTGGGAAGAAGCCAAGAGGGGGAATGGGCTAGATCATGGCTTAGGATTAGCCCAGGGTTGCCAGGGCGAAATGCCTCCTCTCCCGCAGGAAGAACGAGACATGGGCTGGTGTGAGCATAATGGGCTATGACCATAAGGTGGTATACCCTGGGTGAAGTAGCCCCTGTGGTTCTCGCCTGGCCTGGCTACCTCCCTAGCTGGTTCCAAACATGCAGCGCCGCAACCAAGCTGGGCTCCCTGCGTCTCTGGGTGGCAGAGGCGATCCCCGACTGCCACTTTAGGACTGGGTGGTTTGGGCAAGCTGGCCGGACCAATCCCCTCTAGAACTCCAGAAGCTCTTCGGGGCTTTGGAGGATCAGAGTGGGGAGGAAAGGGCGAGAGAAAGGTCTCTCTCTCTCTCTCTCTCTCTCTCTCTCTCTCTCT
>JANHFO010000715.1:132166-149704 GCA_032468095.1 Pareas carinatus
TAATATTGTCCAGTCACAATGATTCATTAATGCAGTTAAACCTGAAAAAGAAAACAGTTGCTATGTGATCCACTGAGATAAAAGGCTGGGTCAGTTGGTTTCAATTGATTGTGCATATCTATTTTCAGCCAATCCTAATGCATACAGTTTTTGACTTACAACCAGTTGTTTAGTGACTACCCAAAGATACAATGGCACTAAAGAAAGTGACTTATGATTGTTTTTCACACTTATGACCATTGTACCATTCGCATGGCCACATAATCAAAATTTTGATATTTGGCAACTGGCATGCTTTTTATGCTGGTTGCAGCATCCCTGTGTCATGTGATCACCTTTTGTGACCTTCTGACAAGCAAAGTCAACACTTAACTTCACTTAATAACCATGTTACTAACTTAACAGCTGCAGTGATTCACCTAACAGCTGTGGCAAAAAGGCCGTTAAATGGGGCAAAACTCACTTTGCAACTGAATTGTTTAGTAATGGAAACTTTGGGCTCAACTGTGGCCATATGTCGAGGACTACTTCTCTATATATACATATATTCATATCAAAAAAATCCATAGCTGTGAATGGAAAAGCCCATTTCAGATACATTAGTGGGCTCACATAGAGCCAAAGATGGTTTTGACCTCTTTGAACAGCAGACATTAATGTTATCTCACATGCTGCTCTTGAAATATTTTTGAGTTTTCAGAGCAACTTGACATGCCACAAGAGTCCATTTGTCCAGGGAAGCCAAGCCCAAAGTCTTTTTGTCCAAAAGCATCTGACTTAGTCTTTGGGAAATTATAAGAAATTATAAGAGCCAGGATGGTGCAGTGGTTAAAAGCAGTCCTGCAGGCTATTTCTGATGATTGCCATCTGCCATTATCCATCAAGTTCAGCAGTTCGATTCTCAATGGCTCAAGGTTGACTCAGCCTTCCACCCTTCCGAGGTCGGTAAAACGAGGACCCAGATTGTTGGGGGCAATAGGCTGACTGTGTAAACCGCTTAGAGAGTGCCGAAAGTGGTATATAAATATAATTACTTACTTGCTTAATTAATTAATTAATTGGTGACTGCCTCTTAAAGACAGGATTCAGAGTTAACATGGGGCAATTCTTGCCTTTTACTTTTAACTTTGGATTTCCCCAAGCATCCTCAGCCTGCTTCTTCTTCCCAAAAGTTATCAGTCATAACTGTGACAAACTTAACTTGCTACTCTTAAGTCTCACATCTATTCCTCTAACCTGTGAGAATGGAAAGCCTCCTCATGGCAGGGAATGGATGATTCCCAGATGTATCCAAGATGTCCAGTTGATACATGTCACCTCGAATGTTGTAAACTTTGCGATGGAAATCCTCAATGGTGGGTGTGTATTGGTCATCAAAGCGGCCATTGAGAAACCGAGAGACGATGGAACTCTTGCCCACCTTGGAGGCTCCCAATACGACCATCCGGTAGGAATTCTTGGCTGGCACATTCAAAGTGCAGTTCCCACTGGACATGGTCTTCATCATTGCTCAGATCTGAAAAGATGGGGGGGAAAGGAACAATGATTAGGAATGATAGCAATTCATCAGAATAACATAGTGGAACATAGTGGAATAACATAGTGGAACAAAAATTAAGTTAGATGATGTGAAATGGTACAATTGTTAGGACAGGAAAAACATTGAACAATAAACATATGATGCTTCAAAAGGGTCTTATGCTGCTAATAATCATCTTTCTGCAACGATACCTTTTACACCATCATACAACAATGTTTGTCTATCCCAGGTCCTTAAAAGGGCTCAATAGATGAATAAAAGTGCCAAATCCAGCCTAAACATCTGACTGATTGTGTAATAAGCCATAAAATAATATCTGCAAAAAAGTTGAAAAAACAGTGGACGATTGCATAGACTGACTATAAACAATGACCTGATAATGGCCTGTTTTAAATAAACAAATATAGTTAAGGAAGAGACACCCCAAACTGATATAGTCTGAGGAATTATATGGTACGTTTTTAATGGGGAAAGAGAAAAAGAAGAAGTTAGAAAAGAAGAAGGGAAGGAAGAATTCGAAAAGGAGAAGGAGATGGAGAAAAAGGTAGAGGAAGAGAGGAAAGAGAGGGAAGTAGAAGTAAGAGGTGAAGTAAAGGGTAAGAGGAGGGAAAAAAGAAGTAATAGAAAGGAAAAAAGGAGAGAAAAAGAAAATAGGTAAGGAGAAAGAGGAAGGTAAACTAGTAAGAAAAAGAGAAAGAGGAAATGAGAAGGGAAGGAAAGAGAAAGAAAGTAGAGAAGGAAGAAGGAAGTAGGGGAAGAGTAGGAGAGGGAGAAGAGGAAAGAGTGAAAGGAAGAAAGGAAAAATGAACGAGGGGGGAAGGGAAAGGGTAGAAAGAAAAGAAATGAATGTCAATATGGAAACAGAAGCAAGAATAAACAGGAAAGGGGTAAACTTGAATGATGGATGGTTAAACATGTTTGATATATTTAATGGTCATATGATTAAGAAATGTAATGTAATGTATAAATGACAAAAAAATTGTACACCATTGCAAATATTTACAATGAAAACAATGGGAAATAATGGAAAAACCAATGCCCTGACAATGTAGCAACAATGGTACATTGGAATAGCTGCAAGAAATACCATTTAGAACTGGTGGGACCACAAAATAGACAAAATAATAGAAAAGAGTACTTTGGGGTTTTAGAATTTAAACAGACAGGCACCCGCCACGTAACACTGGACATGGCCGTACCTGGAGACAGCAGAACAAAAGAGAAAGAACTAGAGAAAATAACAAAATGGAAAGACCTGCAAATAGAACAATTATGTCAAATGAAAGATAAAATAGTATCAATAGTAATTGACTCCTTTGATACTATCCAAAACATCTGGAACACCACTTGAACACCATCAGCATTGACAAAAATCACCATCAGTAAATTGAAAAATGCAGTTTTGCCTGGAACAACTTACAGTTCACCTCACTGGGGGTTTTCAATAAGAGATTGGTCAGCCATTTGTTTAGAATGGTGGAAGGTGTCCTGCTTGAGGCCTAAAAAATCTCTAAAATCTCTTCCAACCTTATTTTATGTTTAAGTTCTAACCTACAGTAATACTTTTAATAATACCATCAAACAACATTTATCTATCCTGGATTCTTGGGAAAGACTCAAGAAGTAGATAAAAATGCCAAAGTCAGTCTAAATATCTGACTGACTGTGTGACCCACCACCAGCAACAACACAATGCTTTTCAATGAAAGTAAAATTCAATCTTTTGCAGCATTCTTTGGATGCTTTATTTCGACAAATATCTTTCATGTAAGAATCCTGGCAAAGGTACATTGTTGTGGGAAAGGCAGACACATGGAGCAACATCAGTGCATACAGCAGTAGCAGTTAAGGGTGGAAAGTGGTGCTGAACTAACTGTAGCTTAACTGTGGCTTACGATGGTTAAATAAATATATCCTAAGAACCACCTACCTAGAACACTGCTCCTTTACTTGTGGAATAAGCAACTTTAATTTTTCATTCCATATGAACAAAACACCCAAAAAATCATTATAATTTCCATCAAATTAATTTCATATTTGTATTGCGGACTTGGCTTCCCTTTCTAATGTGGAATCAGATTTGTAAAATCTATATTTATGACATCAATATAGATGTTACAATAGAAATTGTAATACTAACATACTGTATATGGCATCCACATTGCATTTCTTTTAATATCCCACAAGACATTTTATTGGACAGGCTTTGGAAGAGAGCATATTTTTCATCATGATTTGCATGAAACTCTTATGATCCATGTACATGTTAACATTTTATTGGCCACTATCATTTGATGTTTTAGTCCATTTTAGAAGAGAATTGAGCCAATGGATGGCATTGCTGGTCACTTCCCATTGCATCTGGCCCTGGCTTCTCCTAATGCAAAATTACATCAGTTGTTGTTACAATTGTACAAATGGGGAAAAAATCCATATTTTTGCATTTGCATTTACTGCCAGTGAAAATATAGGGCATGTTTGAATGCCCTTTCCTTTGTCTATTCTTGCAGTTTTAAAACAGAATTATAGATGAAATAAAAATTAAAAAGGACAGTTGACTTCTTTACATAAGCATGATGTAAGCATGCTGACCTCTGAAAATGACAAAATAAATGCAGAAGAATAGCTGTAAGAAGTCACAAAATAATAATTGTATTTGATCTACCAGTATTGTTTCCCCCAAAAGCTATCATTTTTTTCAAAATAGTCAACCACAGTCAATACTTTGCAAATATTGAGAATGACTTATAGCATCTTAGAAACTAGGTGATGCGTTACTTCCTCCCTTCTTCTTATGTACAGAAAAAATATGGTAGGGATTTATCTCTACATGGGGATAGCCATATAAAAACAATGAGTGATTGTATTTGAAAATTAAATAAGATTGTTATGAAAGATGATCTTGCTCTTCATTTTAGATTTTAGTTTGCACTGTTAAAATTTAGATTGTTGATGTTCCCATTGTGGTTGCCCACTCTTATTTATTAACCTCTTAAAAGTACAAGTAAATTTTTGAAACCTGTGAACTCATGTTCTACCCTTTCTTAGTATTAGTAGCAAAACAACACTAAGAGATTGGGGGGGGGGGGGAAGCTTAGTGAATGTCTCTTGGGGGAAAGAAAATCCAGCTGATACTCCTACATTATATTCACAATGTATTGTGAATTTGATTGACTTAGGTTATTGGACTTTAAGATACTTAAATGTTGTTTAAATCAATTGCATCATTTTCAGCATTTTAAAATGCAATATGAGACAAGAGACAGCCCATCATTTTGAATGTCAATTCACCAAGTGGGCTTGAATGATGAGTCAGCCAGCAGTATTTTAATGCTATGGAGAGGTGTCTGATTGCTAGCTATTCATTTTTTTGTCATTTTATTGATAGGGGTTGAAAATAATTCTTGTCGTGCCAGACTAATTTAGGACATTTCGACAAGCAGTCACTTTATCAGTACAAAATCAGTTCTGTATATCTGCAAACTTTAACTATGTTCAGAAGCTGATTTCTTTCTGCATCAGCCACGGTGTATCTGGAACACAATAATGCATCTGAAATGCTGCAGCTCTGTAGAACTTGCATGCAGGCTGATCTATTGAAGGATCACTTGATTCACTGTATCTCCTGCCCCCTGGACTCAATCCTACCATTACTTTCTTCCTTCACCGTAGAGATCCAGGTACCAAATGACACACAGATGGCATGTTACTAATTTAGTGTGATTATATATCATCAAGTTGTTGTCAACTCTCAGTGACCACATGGATCAGGGGTCCTCTGTGGGCTGTAGCCCACTATTGGGCCACAGCCTATTTGCAACTGGGCTGTGTGAGTGGTGGGTCGCCACATGCACATATGCACATGCGCTCACTGCCCCACTCATGCAAGTGGTGGACGCTCGCTGCCCTTCTCGTTCGGTGGGTGCACGAATGCACCTGCTCCTTGTACAAAACCATATCCTCTTCCCCCCTTCCTTCTGTACTGGGCCGCCAACTCGGAACAGTCAGGGAACACTGACGTAGATAGATCTTCTCCGTGGATTTTTAAAATGCAAGAAAGTATTGGTAGCCTTCATCTCATCATAACTCATCAGATTTTTTTTCATACCATTCAGACAAATGCACACTGTTTTTCTTTTCCTTTCATAGGGAATAGGTGAAGGTTTGTTTCTTTTATATATGAGCAGAAGAAAGTTGGTCCAGGGCACTAATTGAATGGTGCTTTTCGTACATCGATGTTTGACTGGGGGAAAGTATTGATCAACTCATGGGGCTATCTGTCAGTTCTCAATGTTTTGAAGCCTGCAGATTATGTGAGGGATTGGGAAATAGAAATGTATTATGACCATAGGAACTGTATATGCTATCTAACCAGATGACAGCCGGTTCTGATTCAGTGGCATAATGAATGAAAGCTTGTTTAGTGGAGCAGTTAAAGTGCTGAAGTAGAAACTGAGAAATTGTGATTTCTATGCCTTTCTTAGTCATGAAAACTGGCTGAGTGACATGGAGTAGTTTGTTCCTTTATAGCCCAATCTCCCTCATAGGGTTATTATTGGAAGGAAAAATAGATAGCAGGAGCATTAAATATGTACGCCACCTTCAATTGACCAATTGAGCATTAAATATGTACGCCACCTTCAATTGACCAAAAATCAAGGTGAGATAAAATCAAAGACATAAATAATATATTTAACAGTTATCCTATGCAAATGCAGTTGTTTCTCGACAGAATCCAGAATCTTCAGAGTGCCTAGTGCTTAATTAAAACAGCCCATTTGACATGGATGGGAAGAATGCAAAGCTAAGGTGTGTTGTGTTTGTAGGTGCCTACTTTCTCCCTCTTTCAATCTTTGTGTAGGAGAGCTTCCATATCCCCTGTTTACTAATAGGAAGACATGCCATCTGGTTGTCCTGATCATGTCCCAGTTGAGTGGGAGCAAAGTTTCATCTAGTTAAATCCTTTGAAACAAAAGTGGACCTATAGTCATCAGTCCTAAATAGATTTGGTTGCACTATTTTAATTGCATTGCAGAGCAAAGCGCCCAATCATTGTCATGAATTAAAAGAAACCAATGAGAAGCAGTTCAAAATATATAAATAAAATGGTCTCTTCAATATGGCTTCAAAGAAATAACCATATTTATTGAATGATATTTTTTTAGTCAGAAACTATTATTTACTAATATTCATTTTCAACCACACTGAAACATACAATTTTTATTTTTAATTTTGAACGTGACCTATTTTAAATTCTGCTTTTTTGGCTTATTGACTGAGCACAGAATGGTAAGTTCAGAACAAATTTAACTAAATGCAAGTTTAATTTAGTGAAACATTATATGCGTTAATTAAATGCCATTAATATTAATAATCCCATGTATTTAGTCATTTCCTTCTTTTACATTGAAGTTATTTAATCTGCAGCCACTTTTAGAAAGCTTTGTGCATCCTCAATGCAACACCAGATTTTATAGTATATAATCATACGGAAAATTTGGGGACAAACTGATTTCAGGTTAAAACGAAAGCAAAAAGGTGGCTAATCGTATTTTGCCAGTGGTGGCATTTCCATGTCCTCCAGTGTGCATTTAAATAGTAGAGGTGCCCTTTCCTTCTCATTACACATTTATTGAAAAATGTGGATAAACTTATTTTCAGTATAGGAGAAATGCTCTCCCTACCATGACTAGTCACAGCTTTTCAAATCTGAAGATAGTTTCTTTCTTCATATTCAATCTTCTTTGCTGTCTGGTTTCCCCAAAAGAAAAATATGAACCCTTTTGCCTGAATCTTTTAATAAGCATGACAAGGAATCAGGGCTAATGTTATAATTTATTTTGCAAATTTCCAAGTCTCCCCAATATTTACAACATATGCAAAATTCCCATATTACAGACAGAAATTTATTCTAAGAAGTTTCTTTTGTGATGGGTGTATCAACTTGCAGGATCACAGCATTAATACAGCCTTTGAACTGTTTCTTCCTAGCGTTCTTCCTGCAAGTGCAGTGTCCCTTCTTTTTAGATCAAGAGTTGATCCTTGGGTGACTGGCTTGTTGCCTGAGCCTGATGTTGATACAACCTTCGAACTGGCTAGAATCATTTGAGAATGAAGGTGTGGAATAAAAAACCTAGATGCAGATAATCAAATATTCCTAAGGAGTGCAAACCAGAAACTGTCAAATAGGCTTGGTAAAACATGTTTATTTGGAAGGAGGTTCTATTTTAGTGAATTTACTCATCAATCAATATGTTTCTGATTGCAACCTTAGTTCCAATTAAGTCCCAGTGTGCCCAATTTTCTTACAAAGGGCCCTCTCATTGCTCATAAACAAGGTCATCAGGTAATTAAAGCTTTTAAAACTAACTATTTAATCACCTTAATCACTTGTAGGCAATCTCTCCCTTACCAAGCTGTTTTTTTATTCAAAAGAAAGGGGCAGTGATAATGTGGGCTTGATTACACAGACTCAACAGACAGACAGAATTTAGAAAACATAGGCTTTCTGATCCTAATGGACCAGCTGAAGATTTTAGACTCTTATTTATTATTTAGTCTTCAGCTGTTATGGATAGTTGTCTTTGCTACAGTTTTTTCCTTTAAAAATAATTTACCACCATGCCTGTTAGTTTCTAGTCAACATGTAGTGTGTTTCCACATGAAAATTTTGCAAACCCTAATTCATAATTCTTTCTTAAGCAACAATTTTGTGGTTAGGCAACATCTCTCACAATTCTGTCTGATAGAAAAGATCAAACCCTCAACCATCAGAGTCCAACTTTTACATTTATATATATAAATATACACATACATATTTAAATGTATTAAATGCACAATTAAAATATAAATATTAGTATGAAGATATGCTTATCAGAAAACCATTTTAAAGAATACAGCTAATGCAAACATAGATTTACCTCCATGTTTTTTGTAAATCTATTCATAGGTTTGTCTTAGAATTTCTGTCTTTCAGTCATGATCTTGCACAATGTTTTACCCTACATATTTATTGAAGTGATCAAATTTCTGAATACAAATATTTGGATCAAATCTTTTTTTTTCTTTTCACTCAGTTTTTTTTGGTATAAAAGTATATTATTCCTGCTTAAATATAACACGGAGAAGGTTTCAGGGGTCAAATCTTAAGATTATATCTGTTTCAAATACTGAATCTCATGAAATCAAAAGTCCATTTTGAAGCTGTTTTCTGTTCTTCAGCCCCACTGTAACAATTGTTTGTGGCTTGTTTAAAATACTTAACACATCCTTTTGATGTGAAATGTTCTCTCAATAGATCAAAATACAAACCTTAAAAATAAAATTGCAGAACTGCTATTATATCCTAACCAGTTATTGATGCTACTTTTATCTTCATCGTTTGGACTTTTCATTGCTACATTAGCTGATATACATTTCAGCTAAACAGCAATGTGCTGTATTCATGATTAAACATTTTGCATTGCCTCATGCAGTTTTTAACTTGCAGCTCTTAAAAATAATAGCAGCAACATATCCCTTTCAACATTCCTCTGATGATTATTAGATGTGGGAAACAAAGCAGTAATGAATGATTTATCCAAGGTCAGTAAAGTCGGTAATGATAATGAAACTTAGCTTTTAAACTGAAAATGTCTGATTCCTCCCAGGGTCTAAGAACTAAATGCACTTCTTACTATCCTATGAGGTTCAGCGTAGACAGTAAAATATCAGATTAAAAAAAATAGAGGGATCTATGCAGAAGGGAAAAAATCTTCTTACTAAATTTTAGCTTTGTTAGCATTGCTTTGTACTCAATTTGGCTGTCCAAATTCTATTTGCTCTGTTGCTGGTTTCCAAAGAGCACCATATTTACAAAAGTGATTCAGATTCTTCAGCACATTGACTGCTGCAGCCTTTTTGTGCGGCCTCTGAAAGTCCAGGAAAAAAAATGAGAAGTCACACTTGAGGATAGCTTAGTCTTTCATGCACCATGCCTATCTTCCCATTTCTCACTTCTCTGGTTTTTCTGCTTTTCTGCTTGTGATTCAGTTAATGTTTGGGGTGTGTGTTTGTGCATTTGTGGTGCATTGAAGAAATAAATGAAGAATGCTTGAGTATTTAATTGCTACAAAAAGTTTAACTTCTTTTTTTCTGCTTCTATTTTTAATCCCATTTTTAATGGAAATTTGGCATGTTGAATGCCAATATTTTTTTCCAAACATTTCAGTTAATTTTCTAGAAAACATGATGATGATGCAAAAAGAGAACAATTCTCAATTGAGTTACTCAGTGAGCCTGTTAACAGTTGGTTTAATTTCTGAAACAATGCCCATTTCTCCCTTTATTCAATCACTCCATTTAATTTATAATAATGAAAGCACCAACTAATCCACCATGGGTCCTTAGGTGACATATTTTCCAGTTTTATTTATTGTGCCTTTAATCTACAGTAGTTCTGAATCCTTACTAGCTAGTATCATATCTGGATTTTATGTCCATAGTTAAAGTGTAGTGGGAAGCAGTTATCTTCTCAATAGCATGTACCCATAAAACAGTGGTACTAAAATCAATAAAAATGACCCATGGAAAACTGACATGCAGAGACACGGAAAGCCTGAAAAGAGAGCCTGAAAGGGTGGCAAATGGAGGTTGAACATGTTTCTCATTGAGTCCAAATAACTGGCTTTTCCTTCCTTAGGACTATTGCTCTGTCCTGAGCATCCAAAGCAAACGAATGCACAGCATCTATAAGAGGAATTGTAATTGCAAGCCTCTGTTCTTTTCCACTTTGTTGTCATTCCTGAACAGCTACGTTATGAACACAACATCAAAATTTGTAAATCTACGTTCTTTCTCTCTCTCTCTCCCTCCCTCCCTGCCCCCTCTCTCACACACACTCCTTACTTAAAAAGGTCTTTAAATGTCTTCCCTTTGAAACATTCGTCACTGCTGGGAGCCATTGTATATAATAAAGATATAAAGCTCATCACTTACCTTTTCCTTCCTTGAGAAGGGAAATCTTTGATTCAGGTGCAGCCAGCAGCCTTGGTTCAGAGAACTGAATTAGCAGCTGCAGCTGCTGCAGCCGGGAGACAGATGCTTCCTGCCCAAGTCACTCACTTCTTTACCCCAATCCACCCCCCAACCCCCTCCAGACTCCAGACTCCAGGGAGGGAAGGGCAACTGTGCCTCAGTAGCTGTCCTATGCTGAATCAGGAGACACGCATGGCTCAAAGTTTGTTCTTCAGGAATCAGCACGTGCCCCTTTGTTTCCCGAACTAGGAGAAAGAATCCTTGACTCAGGGCTCTTCTGTAGAAGACCTACCCACTCATCTTAGTTCAGTCCAAAATAGAGCTGTCAGCCTTGTCTCCAAGCTGGCAGAGTTGTTGCTTTGTAACTTCAAATCCAGAAGGTTGACTTGAGAGCTCTGCTGTGGCATCTACACATAGAAACTGGTCAGTGCATCTCTCTGACTTCTGCCCCCTTCTTGTGCAGATTCTCAAGAGGGAAATGAAAAAGCAAAGGGACTGAAATCAATATGAATAACAAGAAATCAATTACAATAACACAGAAGCCTCAATCAAAAGTCATTGCTTTACAAAAATTAACCCACTTTTTTTTTTAAAAAAGAAAAAGCTAAAATTTATTCTGCTTTTCAGTACTAAAGTGATGCAGTTGCTTCTGCGATACAGTTGCCTTCTCTCTCCTCTTTTCCTTTTCAGCTGCTGGTGAACTTCACATTTCTTCCTGTAGCTAATCAGTTCTCTTCCCTCTCTTGAAGATAGTCAGTGTCAGTTGTTGTTAAGGGACAGTTGCCAAGAGGGTGGGATCTTGTGGAAGGAGCAGGAGGAGACTTTGAGTCAAAACAAAGTTCTTTAAAAAAAAATCAAATGGAGATTCTTCTTTCCTCCCTGTTTATTCCAAAGAGGGACTGAATAGCTCTCTCAATGATCTCCTGCTTATATGGTTGCTTGCTTTCTGAACAGCCCAAATTCCTCTCCTCTAATATTCAAGTTCAAAAAGCAAAATAAGCAATAGATCAGCTCTGCATTTTATTTCAGCCTACGAATCCAGAGAACATCTCGCTCCTCCAGTATTTTCCTGCCATCAAACTGACTGATGAGCCTAATAAGGACAGGCTCTTGTTAAAAGCTGCAGTTTCTCTTTTGACCCAGTCTATCTCTTTCAATATTTAACCAGAGTTGGGTACTTATATCATTCTGCTGATAATTTATGAATAGGAGTTAGATTAAGCTGAGAATCATAAATAGCTTGGAATTGTATTTCTATTGCTAGCTCCTTTCTGAAGAATCTGTGCAGATTATTACTATGGGTATGTATTTACCGATGATTTACAAATCATCCTAATTTGTAGCCTTTGATACCAATGCTTTGGACAATATAGCAGGAGAAGTCAGAAGCAACACCAGTTGACATTCTGCTGAAGTGTTTCAGTGGAAGCTGGAGGCATAGAAGATGTACAGAGGGGGTTCAATTTTCTTGTTGATAATTTTCTGCTTTAAATGTTAAGCTATAAGACATCTAAGCTTTCCCATTTTCATTTTGGTTCCATGTAATAATGGAAAAGCCTGGAAATGGAATAGCAAAATTGCATCAAAGATAAAAAATTGACAGCAACTGAAACCTACTCAAATTTCCCCCCCCAAAAAAAATAGTACAAGTGAGTACATTCTAATCAAATGCCAGAACTTTAGGATAAACATAAAACAGAGATACAGTCTACACCATCAAATACAGAGCTGCTTTATACAGAAATCAGAAGCTGCCATTACTGAGTTGTGAAAAACAATTCTCTTTTTGAAAATAAAGAATCATAGAGGACTGTATTAATGTGATGAAATGCATTTTTGAGATAGTCACATGGAGGAATAACACATCTGTTTCTCCAATTTAGATCAAATAAATAGTCTTTCAAGTCAGACTTGACTCCAGGTAATGTATTCATATACTTTTCTGCTACACCATAGAAGTAATTGAGGTTTTCTTCCTTTTATTTCCAATCTAGCCTGCACCCTTGAGATTTTCTGCTGGTCTCTCATGCAAGTTACGTATAAAATCCAACTCTGTTTTTTTTTTTAAATTCAGCCAAGACCTAGATGCAACTACCTGAAGAAAAGAAATAAACTATACTAAAATAAAATTAGTAAGATTTATTTATGACCTATACTAATTCTAACCCAATCCTAACCCAATTTATGTGGTCTGAACTGGGAAATGGGAATGGCTAATTTGGGAGAGTACAGACTTTTCTGATCCACTAGGAGAATGGGAGATCATCAGTGCAGACAGCTTACTGACATTTAAACCATGGTGTCCTCTGAGATTAGGAGAATGTGAACTGAGAAGGTGCCAGAATACATGGTCTGTCTATGTCTGAAGCACAAAGCAGAAAGTACTTTTCTGGCAGTGATTAAGAAGCAAGTTTGTTTTTTAAACAATTGATTTATACTAACTCATAAAATTTTGTCCTATCCTGTTAACTGGAACATTTGGGGGTAATATCAAAAGTTTGTTAATATGATTTTAGATCATTATGCATTAAAGATGAGTGTATACTTTATAGTTATAAAAGTAAAGGTTCCCCCCACACCTGCATGCTAGTTGTAGTCAACTCTAGAGCCATATTATTACAATAATAGCTTTATTGATGAGTTAATAAGGAAGAGTTGCTCTTCCGTATTAACTTACCAATAATACTATTATTGTTATAAGCAAATTAGCTTGAGACTCTGGTTTGCTATTCACCACAATTAAAATGAAGTTTAACACAGATGCCAATCTACATTACAGAGAAGATCAGTTCATATACTGGATAACTTGCAATATGGATTTGTTTAGTTTTTGCTTAGTGTACCCTTTGACTCTAGCCTCGCATATAACATGAACCAGCTAGTTGTGGTTATACTCAGAAGGCAACAGTTAGTCAAATTATGACTTAACCTCTTGTATGAATCTTGTTATAAAATTGCAAAGGAGGAAAGGAAGAATTAAATAAGAAAGCCCAAATCATAAATTGCAAAGGAGGAAAGGAAAAATTAAATAAGAAAGCCCAATTCATCTTTGATACTGCAAGATAAGATTAGAAAAAAACTGATTTTAATACAGGTGAATTTCATCGACAACTCTATATGTCTATAGAAATATAAAAGAAAAACCCTCCATTCTTGACAGGCAAAGTTGTATTCCTCTGTTTAAAATATGATTTGACTTTATTATTCTTTGTGAACACTAAGCCTCAGATAGAAGAATGTGTGTCTGTATATGTGCTTTTATGTGCTTATGTATATGAATGATGTTTAGGCCAATCGTTTGTTCTATGCAACAGTACTGTATGGGAGATAATTTGTCTTCTCATTTGACAGATGGAGAACTAATTTCAAGGTAGCTGGTTCCAGGCATTACATAGCAAACATCTAAAAGAGAAGCATGAGTGACTCAGCATATTTGCTTTTCTTGGCAAGATATCTGAACATTATCTCCACACAATTTCTCCATCAAAGAGATATGTCAGTTCTCTTTTGGAAGTTTTGTCAGAAGCATGAGAGATAGAGGAATGAAGGATTTCTCCTTTTCTCTGTGTTATTTTGGCTGTTCTAGCAACAGAGTTGGAAACACAACTCATAAATCTTTCTTTGTTTGACGTCTAAATGGCTTCAGAAGCAACAATGAGAAAAATTATAAGATATGGCTGGTCATGAATTTGAAACAAACCTTCAAGCAGATTTGAAGATCAAGGAAAGTAGAGTTAAAGTGATTGAAAATTATCTTAATAATCTCACATTGTCTAGTACAGTTCTTTTGTTAAGATTCAGTGCTTTTTTTGTAAGGAAAAAGGTGCCGGAACTCACATTTTGTTAAGTTTTTATTAAAAATATATATATTCAGTTAATTTGTTGTATTTAAAGTAAATGTTCATAGTAAATTCCAAATTAGTTCTGGACTAAGCTGGTCTTAAATCTAAGATTTTTTTTTAAAAAAATGTAAAATATGTTTTTAAAAAAATCTTCATTGCTAAGTTGAAATGCTATCCATCCACCACCATAAGTTGGCAAAACAGCATACCAGAATAAATCTTTTGTTGCTTCTCTTTCCAGCTCCCACCGCAAAGCTGCCTCCATCCCCTCTGTGGATCCTGGGATGCCCGACAGTCACAATCCTCGCCCCTCCTGCGCAAACTCAGCCACCCATCCTAATAACTGAAGCACAACGATGATGCTGAGCGCCCAGTAGGGGAAAGCCCAGCTGGGGGTGGGGGAAGAAGCACCTCCAAAGGATCCAGCCACTGCCTACATCGCTGCAATGAATGACAAGCTGGCTCTGAATGGTTGGTCTTGGCTGGATTCACATGAGGATTTTCAAAACTTTGAAAATCTGTTGAGAAAAGGTGCAGGAATGCTATTCCGGTGCATTCCATAACATTGATTTCTTTTGAATGACTATGAAATATCTGGAAGAATACTTTTATTCCCTCTTTCTTCCAGATGAGGACACTGTTTTCTCACTGTGTGAAGATAAGCTGTGGTTTGCAGATGAATAAGCTCATATATCATATAAACCATGTAATAAATCAGATTTAAGCAAACCATATATTAAGAGTATGATGTGACTTTTCTCAGAATTGAGACAGAAACAACTGGATGCTGGCAACTTCCCTTAATATCTTATAAGGACTTTCTGTTGGACTATTTTAAAATATGCTTCCAGGAGCCAGACAGAAGTATCTTAGCCAGATTGAACAGAAAACATGTGATCTCTAGTAGAAGACCTTTTTTTAATATAAATATAATTTTTATTAAGAATCTTGATTACAGTAATAAAAATTAAAGCATAATAAATGTAGAGAAAGAGGAAAAAATAATGAAACATGTAGAAAAAAGTAAGAAGAAAGAATATAATAAATAAAAAAATAAATAAAAATGAACTTCCAACCTTCATCACAAATATAAATAAATTTAAATAAATTCTACAGTTCCTATGAGTTACAAATCGACATCTCCTCATCCCATAGCAATCTCTTATCTATAAGCAAATCCATAAAATATCAAGTCAACAAAAAAGTCCATAAAAGGTTGCCAGAAGTAACAGATCTTGTTTTAATCTTGATCAAATAAACTAACTTTATCTTACCATTCCTTCCTTTCCTCTGTTTCTTCTTGTTTCTTCTTTTTTTTCTTCTTTTTTCAGTTTGTATTGGTTGTTACTGTTGTAAATATAATCTTTTATAAAATTACTATTTGTTTCAATTCTATTATCAGCAAAAAATCCATAAAGGGCTGTAGAAGGAACAACATATTTTCTTTTAACCTTAATCAAATAAGCCAACTTTATCTAAGTCTTCCTTTCTTTTACTTGTAAGGGTCTTAATCTTTAATTCAATCAAATATAGCTGTAGGATTTGTTTTCTCTTCAAGTCTTTATCACATCACACAGACTTTTTCAAGGTTTTTAAACATGCCTCTTTTGTAAATCCAATAAGAAAATATTTTCCAAGTTATTCTTTTGGTTTATCACTTGTATTTTCTATTTAATTTTTAAAACTTCAATCACTTTCTCTTTTATATCCAATAAAAGGTCATTTTCAAAATTATGCTCTAGTTCCACATTCTGTACTTCCTCTATTTTTTTCAGATAAAATTTGTTCCATATCTGTCATCCCTCCATTAACATCTTTTAGAGGCAGTCTGTCCATAGAAGCAGCATAATTTCTGATGGTGTTGATATTATAGTTACTAACTTTTGACTTCATTATTCAAAGTTCTCCTTTAATATTTCTCATGTTATCATTTTGTAAGTGCAAGTAATATTTAGTTATTTATCAAATTTCTACAATACCCATATCACCTAAGTGACACTGGGTGGTTTACAAATAAAAAAACATATATTAAACTAATAAGAATAAAGTTAAAAATATAATTAAAATTACCATTAGGAGTTAGAAATTTAAAGATTATAAAGTTAAAGAGATGGGAGGAATTGCCTTCAGGGTTGCATATTACTCTTAGACTCCCCCCCACATTGCCAATGGGAAGAGCCATACCCTGATGCTCTTCTGGAAAGCCAGAAGGCCCTGCTTCTAATGGCAAGATGTTCCACAGGATGGGGACAATAGCAGATAGGTTTCTCTTCCTAGAACTTGCCAGCCAAAATTCTTTAACTGATGAGATCCATAGCATGCTCTCTGCCTAACTGACAAGGTGGGATGGGTTGAGTTTGTACTTATTTTCTTCTGCAATCCAGTCTCTAAAACCATCAGATATATTTTGTTGTGACTTGCAATTGCCAGGATAACCAAAAGTCCATTGCCCATGAGAAATTATTGAGTTTGGACTTCCAGTCCTTGTTTTCTCCCGCTGTGGGGACCATAGAGGTTCAAAGCCACCCAGAAGAGGTGGCCGAGGAGGGAGGCAAAGACAGACTGATGGGACCGATGGCGGTTGGCACATTAAGAACTGTCTTTTTTCCTATTCTCCACATGGAAGAAAAGCATGAATGGACCATTTAGGTGAAGACCAGAACAAATGATAACAACAAGATGGAAGCAAGCAGGAGGAGCGCTAGTTATGAGGAAAATAATGTACTTATAAAGGTACTTCTCCACAAATTTGTTGCAAAATGGGTGAACCAAAATAAAGCTAAAATTTGTCCCCGTATAAACCAAAAAAGCAGAATTCGGCACTCTGGAGAAGAATATGGTACAGAAGAAAATAGCGGGTATTAAAAAGGAGATACCTCTGGAAACTTAGAGAGAAGCATTGCATCGGACGTAACTGATGTAACTGGAGTATAATAACCCAGTATTTCTTTCTCTTTTCTTTTTTAAAGAGGATAAAGAAAGAAGAAATGAACTTTAAAAAAAAACCTGGAGGTTTAAGAACTTGTGATACCAGGGAGAGAGTAAACAGAATGAAATCAATGAAGAAGGAGAGGATAATAGACTATGAACAATTCTTATCTAATCCCTGTTACTCATTTGAACAATCAATGATGCGGTTGG